>CM076967.1:57688216-57850716 GCA_039105355.1 Benthosema pterotum
ACATCCCTGATTATTTCATGTGTTACAACAGTGAGACTTCATAGTAAAAGAGTGTGGCTAACAGACTGACTTGTTGAAAGTGTATGGCACATTATGCCCCAAAATGTTGAACAACTTAAGTCATACAAGAATGGTAAAGAATTCCGCCAACAAAACTTCAAAAATGAGTGTCCTCAGTTCCAAAACATTTATTGTTTGTGTATTATCGTTGTAACATTTATTGTTAATGTATTATTGAGTGTTGTTAGAAGCAAAGGTTATGTAAAGCAGTGGTAAACAAACCCCTGTCCCAACTTTTTTGAAGGAGTCCCAACTTTTTTGGAACATGTTGTAGGGATCAATTGACAAAAAATTGTAGAATTTCAAAAAACAATCAAGTTCATCAGTTTGAACATTAAATATATTGTCGTTGTGGTCTATCCAACTGAATATAGCAGGGGTCGACATTATAATTGGCCCGATGGCCCGAAACAGGTTTGAAAACACGTGCGGGCCACCAGATGGTTCCCTATACTGGCCCGATGGGGCCAGTGGTGAAATGCCACCGTTGGCACCGATGTACAAATAAACAAAACGAAACGAGACGCTATTGCAGCACACACACACGTGATGGAACACCAGCGCACACACCCATGTATAACAGCAGCAGAGAGAGAGAGAGAGAGAGAGAGAGAGAGAGAGAGAGAGACAGAGACAGAGACAGAGAGACAGAGAGAGAGGGGCACAGAGAGAGAGAGACAGAGAGAGAGAGAGCTAGCAAGCGCAAAGTTAGCCTAAAGTTAGCCTACCTTAGTGTCATTATATCCACTTGTTGCTTGCTACTGCAAAAGGCTATGTATAATGTATAATCCACAAGTGGGCCCGTAATCCTTTGCATTTAGAAGGCCTATATTGCCAGCTTGCACGTTGCATTGTACTGGCAGACAGTTAAAAGCAGTCTGCTGCTGCACTCAAAACACAACACGCGTCGCGTCCCGCGGTTATATGAGGAGCCGTGACCCGTTAAAAACTGTTACCACTATCCTTTTGTGGTGCTAAGGTGCAGGTTTCTATAGGTCACCTTTATGATGTGACATACAACACGACAAGTTGTCTTGTCTGATTAGGAACTTAGTTCCTACTTTTGTGTGTCTAGAACATATTATAGCTACTTATGCATTGAATTAACTGAGCCTATAGCATTGAGTTTATAGCATATAAGCCCAATACAAATGGTAAGAAGACAATCAATAATAATAATAATAACAATAGTTTTTTGCGTTCACAGCAGGCATTTTCAATTCATATTGATAGGCTTTGTGTACGCAAGTAAGCCGGTGCACACACATTGTGCTTTTGCCATACCAAAATACGGCTAATGATCACAAATTAGTGCCTTTCGTGAACACGGCTGTGTTGACACTGTTTTATCAATGGGGGGCAGCAGAGATCTATGGTGTACACGGGCCATATTTTGTGTGCACGCCCAATACTTTAAGTACAGTCCAGCCTGCATGACCAATAATTTTACACAAACATTTCTAGACTATAGTACAATCCAGCCAAGGCTGGTTCCCAAAGTGTGGTTCGGGACCTCTGGGAGACCAACTATGTACATGGGCCAGAGTTTGTGTGCACAAACAATAGTTTTACAAGAACATTTCAAGGTTATATTTCAGGACAGCCTCGTACAGCCACGGCTGGTTCCCAAAGTTTGGTTCGGAGACCTCTGGGAGACCAACTATGTACAAAGGCCATAGTTTGTGTGCACGGCCAATACATTTACACAAACATTTCAATGCTATAGTTACAATCCAGCCATGGCTGGTTCATAAAGTGTGGTGTGTTGACCTCTGGGGTTCCAACTATGTACACAGGACAGTGTTTGTGTGCACGACCAATAGTTTTACTTGAACATTTGTTGGTTATATTACAGGACAGCCAAATACAGTCACGCCTGATTCCCAAAGTGTGGTTCGGGGATCTCTGGGAATCAAACTATGTACACGGGCCAGAGTTTGTGTGCATGACAAATAGTTTTACAAGAAGATTTCAAGGTAATATTGCAGGACAGCCTCGTACAGCCACGGCTGGTTCCCAAAGTTTGGTTCGGAGACCTCTGGGAGTCCAACTATGTACAAAGGCCATAGTTTGTGTGCACGGCCAATACATTTACACAAACATTTCAATGCTATAGTACAATCCAGCCATGTCTGGTTCATAAAGTGTGGTGTGTTGACCTCCGGGGTTCCAACTATGTACACAGGACAGTGTTTGTGTGCACGACCAATAGTTTTACTTGAACATTTGTTGGTTATATTACAGGACAGCCAAGTACAGTCACGCCTGGTTCCCAAAGTGTGGTTCGGGGATCTCTGGGAATCAAACTATGTACATGGGCCAGAGTGTGTGTGCATGACAAATAGTCTTACAAGAACATTTCAAGGTTATGTTGCAGGACAGCCTCGTACAGCCACGGCTGGTTCCCAAAGTTTGGTTCGGAGACCTCTGGGAGTCCAACTATGTACAAAGGCCATAGTTTGTGTGCACGGCCAATACATTTACACAAACATGTACACATGCCATAGTCTGTGTGCACAGCCAATACTTTTACATAAACATTTCAAGGCTATAGTACAATCTAGCCATGACTGATTCCCAAAGTGTGGTTCAGGGACCTCTGGGAATCCAACTATGTATATAGGCCATAGTTTGTGTCCACAGGCAATACCTTTACACAGACATTTCTTTAGTACAATCCAGCCATGTCTGGTTCCCAAAGTGGGGTTAAGGGATCCCTGGCAGTCCAATTATGTACACAAGCCATAGTCTGTTTGCACAGCCAATACCTTTTACTCAAACTTTCAAGGCTATAATGCAATGCAGTGATGGATGGTTCCCAAAGTGTAGTTTGGGGACCTCTGGCATCCAACTACGTTACACAAGGCATAGTTTGTGTGCACAAACAATACTTTCACGTGAAAATTTATAGGCTATATTACTGGGGGTTAGGGTGGGGGGTGGGGGGCTATGTACACGAGCCATAGTTTGTGTGCATGACCAATATTTTTTGCCAACAGCTGATTCGGTCTGGCTTATTAGCCAGGCAAACTCCAGGATCCTGCCAGCATTGTAGGTCCTTGCACATAGTAATAGTTTACACATGACTTTGTTTACAATAGTTTTACATGAATGTGTCCATGAATGTGTCCTTACTAGTCGATAGTCCGAAGGAGTTTAGGAGCCTGCCATGGCTGTACTGTACTATAGCCTAGAGATGTTCATTTAAAGCTATTATACACAGTTTTCCCCACAGAGTCCCCCAAACCACACTTTGTCAACCAGACATGGCTCTACTAAAATGGACTGTATTATAGCCTAGAAATGTTCATGTAAAACCATTGGTCTTGCACACAAACTATTGCAATCCAACGGAATCTGAATCAGCGTTGAAAAGTAAGTCAGAAAACACTTCTTTCACGTTTTTCTGTTTTTTTTTTTTTTTTTTTTAAGGATGTTTCATGACCTCCAGTCTTTTCCATGACCTTTAGGGGTTAACGGTGTCAGAAAAAAATCCGGACCAAGACCATCTGACCTGGCTATACTCCAACATAGATAGGGAGTTGGAATGGATTTTTTTTTTTAAATATCTAAAGGCGTTTTTATGGCCGTCAAAGTCCAAAAAATGCAAACGTACTTGGCCTCGCCCACAAGCATCAGAGGGGGGAGTAATGCAGGTGCACGCGTTCAGCTCGTAGAGACGCATGCGCTGATATGTGTCAAACTGCTCAAAAGTTAGGTTTTTGACTTTGACGGGCTGTAGCACCGCCCCCAAAGGTCAACATCCGGGGCTTTCTGAGTCCCTCTCGACGAGACGAACAGTTTGGTGTATGGCACTTGTTTGTGCGACACTTTCTTCATATCGATCTTCAACATGGATGGGGAGTTGGAACGGATTTTTAAAAAAAATCTCTAACAGCGTTTTTATGGCCGTCAAAGTCCAAAAAATGCAATTTGCTAAGTGGGCGTGGCGAAACGGTACTTTCCCGATGCCGGAGAACGTCAAGAGTGGTAACGTTGGATTCAGCGGGAGAAATACTTTCCGATGACATGTCACTTTTATTTTTGTCACTTAACATTATTGTTATGGAAATGCATTTAATGTTCAGAAATGTTCATGTGAAGGTATTAATCCTGCACATAAACTATGGCCTATGTACATAGTTTGATTCCCAGAGGTCCTGAACCACACTTGGGAAACAACCATGGCTGGATTGTACTATAGCCTTGAAATGTTTGTGTAAATGTATTGGTCATGCACACAAACTATGGTTTGTGTACATAGCTGGACTCCCAGAGGTCCTTGAACTACACTCGGGATCCCGGGATGCATGGGCACAGGGCACTTAATTTCCTGCCCGGGAACGCCATCCGTCTTCCCGAGGTTATGATTTTTTTCTTATTAGAAATTACACTAAAGGATTATTTTTTCACACAGATCATCTTTCTCCATATCTGTGAGTGGTTAAATATAACCCTCAAATAATGTACAAAGATGTTTGATGACTGATGATAACTAGACTATGGAGTGAGGGCTACAATGTTGACATCACATGGTCGAAATGCGAGCGGTCAGCAGTCAGGACCGCACAACTGCTGCATCCTCCTGCATTGATTTAACCAGATGCTGCAGATCAGCATCTGACAGAAAAAAGTGCTGTTATTTGCCTACTGTGAACTATTATTTGTTCATGTCAGAAAGACTGGCTTATGGTTATCTGGCTACATTAAAGTGTATGATTGAACTTTTCATGGTATAAATTGTTTAGACATTTTTGAAAATGTTGTAGTGTGTGTGTAGTGTAGAAAAAAAAAATATACTGGTAAGCAGTTTTTTCCATGCTACAATATTAATATTTATATTTTGGTGATTTACATACTGTATATCCTTGAAATGTTTGTGTAAATGTATTGGCCCGGCTCACAAACTATGGGCTGCATACATAGTTGAACTCCCAGAGGTCCCTGAACCACACTTTATGAACCTTGTCTCTCTGGTTTTACAATGTGCTATAGGCGAGGATCCTAGAAATACAGAGATAATGAAGTAATTACTCTGAAATCAGCAGATCAACAAGGTTAAGGATCTGCATGAAGCATGAATAAACGACCATTTCAAAACATGTTAATCAAAACACCATTTAGATTAACTGTCTGGTTTGGACTCACTTACAAATAGAAATGCAACAGAATGCAACAGAAAGAGCACTCCCCCTCCCCCCCTTCATCCCACAGCACATTCTGGATTGAACCCTCGTTAAGTGCAATGGACGGCACCTGCTGTTAGTCAGTTCTCAGTCAACTAGTGTGGCAGTTCTGAAAGTGTGAAGCCCCTACATACTCAGTTTTAATATAGCAGTGCAGCATTGTGGACTGTGGAGATACACAGTTAGAAACATTTGTAAACGTTTTCTTCCGTAGTATAATAGAAAGACAAAATGTAATATATTCTCAAACCTTTGTGCATTAAGTGAAATATTAAAAAAAATGTAATAATCTTGATTATGGTGTACAGCTCATGAAAACCCCCACATCTCAATGAATTACAATATTTTGAGACCACTAAGAAATGTCAATTATGTGAAAAGCATATTAATGTATGCAGTTACTACTACTTACAATGGATCAGACTGGACTAGACTAGACTAGGGTGTACTGGGCTGTTCAAACAGACTAACCACTCATGGGCAATAGTTTGTATGCACTTACTGTACATGAACATATGTAGTACAGTACAGCCTCGAATGCCCAGGTCTAACCTAGTCAAGCCCGATGGGAGAACAGAGTAGTGGAGGGGAGTACTACCGTACTGTATTATGATGGATCAGGCTGGACTAGACAAGACTAGTGTGCACTAAACTCAAATAGGCTCTATCAGCCTGTACTAGGCTCTGTAGATCCTCACACCATTGGGACTAACCACTATGTGTACATTGTATGTACATAGTATGCCAAAGTCTAGCCTAGTCCTGTCCAATGGGAGAATAGAGTAGTAGAGTGGAGTATAAGTCTATATTATGTCATACCATTGCGATTAACCACTGTGTACACAGGCAGTCGTTTGTGTGCACATTCAATACTTTTACTTGGACATGTGTTGACCATAGTACAGTATTTCCTTGTACAGCCTAATAAAGCCTAGTACAGCCTACCAAACCCCCCTAATAGCCTAGTACAGTCTAACAAACCCCCTATATTCTATTAGAGCCCATTTGAGTACAGCCTAGTATGCCAAAGTCTAGCCTAGTCCTGTCCAATGGGAGAATAGAGTAGTAGAGGGAAGTACTAGTCTATATTATGTCACACCATTGTGAATAACCACCGTGTACACGGGCAGTCGTTTGTGTGCACATTCAATACTTTTACTTGGACATGTGTTGACCATAGTGCAGTATTACCTCGTACAGCCTAATGAAGCCTAGTACAGTCTAACAAACCCCCTATATTCTATTAAAGCCCATTTGAGTACGGCCTACCATGCCAAAGTCTAGCCTAGTCCTCTCCAATGGGAGAATAGAGTAGTAGAGGGAAGTACTAGTCTATATTATGTACTTTTACTTGGACATGTGTTGACCATAGTGCAGTATCACCTCGTACAGCCTAATGAAGCCTATTACAGCCTAACACACACCCCTACAGCCTATTAGAGCCCATTTGAGTATGGCCTAGTATGCCAAAGTCTAGCCTAGTCCTCTCCAATGGGAGAATAAAGTAGTAGAGGGGAGTATAAGTCTAGTCCATATTATGCCACACCATTGATAATAACCACCGTGTACACGGGCAGTCGTTTGTGTGCACATTCAATAGTTTTACATGGTGTGTGTTGACCATGGTACAGTATTGCCTTCTACAGCCTAATGAAGCATTGTACAGCATGACACCCCCCTACAGCCTATTAGAGCCCATTTGAGTCTAGTGCAGCCTAGTATGCCAAAGTCTAGCCTAGTCCTGTCCAATGGGAGAATAGAGTAGTAGAGGGGAGTATAAGTCTATATTATGTCATACCATTGCGATTAACCACTGTGTACACAGGCAGTCGTTTGTGTGCACATTCAATACTTTTACTTGGACATGTGTTGACCATAGTACAGTATTTCCTTGTACAGCCTAATAAAGCCTAGTACAGCCGACCAAACCCCCCTAATAGCCTAGTACAGTCTAACAAACCCCCTATATTCTATTAGAGCCCATTTGAGTACGGCCTAGTATGCCAAAGTCTAGCCTAGTCCTCTCCAATGGGAGAATAGAGTAGTAGAGGGAAGTACTAGTCTATATTATGTCACACCATTGTGAATAACCACCGTGTACACGGGCAGTCGTTTGTGTGCACATTCAATACTTTTACTTGGACATGTGTTGACCATAGTGCAGTATCACCTCGTACAGCCTAATGAAGCCTAGCACAGCCTAACAAACCCCCCTACAGCCTGTTAGAGCCCATTTGAGTCTAGTGAAATACGGCCTAGTATGCCAAAGTCTAGCCTAGTCCTCTCCAATGGGAAAATAGAGTAGTAGAGGGAAGTACTCGTCTATATTATGTCACACCATTGTGAATAACCACCGTGTACACGGGCAGTCGTTTGTGTGCACATTCAATACTTTTACTTGGTCATGTGTTGACCATAGTGCAGTATCACCTCGTACAGCCTAATGAAGCCTAGTACAGCCTAACAAACCCCCCTACAGCCTGTTAGAGCCCATTTGAGTCTAGTGCAATACGGCCTAGTATGCCAAAGTCTAGCCTAGTCCTCTCCAATGGGAAAATAGAGTAGTAGAGGGAAATACTAGTCTATATTATGTCACACCATTGTGAATAACCACCGTGTACACGGGCAGTCGTTTGTGTGCACATTCAATACTTTTACTTGGACATGTGTTGACCATAGTGCAGTATCACCTCGTACAGCCTAATGAAGCCTAGTACAGCCTAACAAACCCCCCTACAGCCTATTAGAGCCCATTTGAGTACGGCCTAGTATGCCAAAGTCTAGCCTAGTCCTCTCCAATGGGAGAATAGAGTAGTAGAGGGAAGTACTAGTCTATATTATGTCACACCATTGTGAATAACCACCGTGTACACGGGCAGTCGTTTGTGTGCACATTCAATACTTTTACTTCGTCATGTGTTGACCATAGTGCATTATCACCTCGTACAGCCTAATGAAGCCTATTGCAGCTTAACACACCCCCCTACAGCCAATCAGAGCCCATTTGAGTCTTGTGCAGTACAGCCTAGTATGCCAAAGTCTAGCCTAGTCCTCTCCAATGGGAGAATAGAGTAGTAGAGGGAAGTACTAGTCTATATTATATCACACCATTGTGAATAACCACCGTGTACACGGGCAGTCGTTTGTGTGCACATTCAATACTTTTTCTTGGACTTGTGTTGACCATAGTGCAGTATCACCTCGTACAGCCTAATGAAGCCTATTACAGCCTAACACACACCCCTACAGCCAATTAGAGCCCATTTGAGTCTAGTGCAGTACGGCCTAGTATGCCAAAGTCTAGCCTAGTCCTCTCCAATGGGAGAATAGAGTAGTAGAGGGAAGTACTAGTCTATATTATGTCACACCATTGTGAATAACCACCGTGTACACGGGCAGTCGTTTGTGTGCACATTCAATACTTTTTCTTGGACATGTGTTGACCATAGTGCAGTATGACCTCGTAAAGCCTAATGAAGCCTAGTACAGCCTAACAAACCCCCCTACAGCCTATTAGAGCCCATTTGAGTCTAGTGCAGTACGGCCTAGTATGCCAAAGTCTAGCCTAGTCCTCTCCAATGGGAGAATAGAGTAGTAGAGGGAAGTACTAGTCTATATTATGTCACACCATTGTGAATAACCACCGTGTACACTGGCAGTCGTTTGTGTGCACATTCAATACTTTTTCTTGGACATGTGTTGACCATAGTGCAGTATCACCTCGTACAGCCTAATGAAGCCTATTACAGCCTAACACACACCCCTACAGCCAATTAGAGCCCATTTGAGTCTTGAGCAGTACAGCCTAGTATGCCAAAGTCTAGCCTAGTCCTCTCCAATGGGAGAATAGAGTAGTAGAGGGAAGTACTAGTCTATATTATGTCACACCATTGTGAATAACCACCGTGTACACGGGCAGTCGTTTGTGTGCACATTCAATACTTTTACTTGGACATGTGTTGACCATAGTGCAGTATCACCTCGTACAGCCTAATGAAGCCTATCACAGCCTAACACACACCCCTACAGCCTATTAGAGCCCATTTGAGTACGGCCTAGTATGCCAAAGTCTAGCCTAGTCCTCTCCAATGGGAGAATAGAGTAGTAGAGGGAAGTACTAGTCTATATTATGTCACACCATTGATAATAACCACCGTGTACACGGGCAGTCGTTTGTGTGCACATTGAATAGTTTTACATGGCATGTGTTGACCATGGTACAGTATTGCCTTCTACAGCCTAATGAAGCCTTTTACAGCATGGCACCCCCTACAGCATATTAGAGCCCATTTGAGTCTAGTGCAGTGCAGCCTAGTGTGCCAAAGTCTAGCCTAGTCCTGTCCAATAGGAGAATAGAGTAGTAGAGGCCCCTTTATAACACAAGCACGTATGTGATTCCACTCTCTCATCCTCTGGGTCCATATGTGCCAGTCTCCTCGCACACGTTTAGGCTAAGTGGTCTAATAGAAGAATTGCGGTACAAAAATAAGTAAATTGTCCCAGTGACATCGTCAGGGAGGAGTGTGTTACAATAGTCAGTCAGTCAGTCAGTCAGTCAGCCAATATGATGTTCCTGAGTCAATTGCAGTTATATCCCTCACACGGTGATGTTGGTTTCAATGCAGAAGACATCTGAGGGATCAAAGGTCAAAAACATTCAATAGGTTTTCAGCCAATCACGTATAGGTTCTTCGGATTGTCTGAATATTTGATTATATTTGATTATATTTTAAAGTTGTTGCAGCCATCAAAATCAAAATGAGCAAATATTTGCATACAAACAATAAAGTTGAACATTCGGTTTAAGCATTCAGATAAGCGGAAGAAGATGGATGAATGAACATCTTCCCAACTCCAACAGAATTGGGGTTGTACATGGGAACCAGTTGTGGCTGTAGTAGGCTGTCCTGTAATATAACATAGTGTTCATGTAAAACTATTGGTCGTGCACACAAACTCTGGCCTATGTACATAGTTGTACTCCCACACGTCCCTGAACCACACTTTGGGAATTGAGATTGTACTATAGCCTATAAATGTTTGTGTAAAAGTATTGGTTGTGCACACAAACTATGGCCTTTGTACATAGTCGGACCCACAGAGGTCAGCAAACCACAATTTTGGAACTAGCCATAGCTGTACTGCAATAAAACTTTTGGTTGTGCACACATACTATTGCATGTGTACATAGTTGGACTCCCAGTGGTCCCTGAACCACACTTTGGGAACCAGACATGGCTGGATTGTACTATAGCCTTGAAATGTTTGTGGAAAAGTATTGGTCGTGCACACAAACTATGGCATATGTACATAGTTGGACTCCCAGAGGTCCCCAAACCGCACTTTGGGAACCAGCCGTGGCTGTACTAGGCTGTGGTGTAATGTAATCTAGAAAGTTTTATGTAAAACTACTGGTCATGCATACAAACTATGGCCCGTGTACATGGTTGGACTCCCAGACGTCCCCGAACCACATTTTGGGAACCAGCCGTGGCTATAGTAAGCCTGTAATATGTCCTGTAATATGACCTAGACATGTTCATGTAAAAGTCTGGGACATGTACACCATGTACACATGTAGAGTTTTGGTTAATAGCCTGCCACCCTGTGGAATTATGCTTGAACTGCAATATAAGGCCCTAAAATGGACACAGAGGAAAAAATAGCAGTGTGGGTCATCTGAAGGACTGATCGGTAAACATGTGGTGTCCACACGAAGAGGAGGGGGCCCGGAAAATTTAGAGACCATCCGCTGATTTTTCACGCCCCCACAGTCCGCACAGTGTGGACTGGAAATTTCTGGTGTACACCGGCAATATCGCATTGACCTTTTGAGCACCAAAAGCGATAGGGGTAATAATAATAATAATAATAATAATAATAATAATAATAATAATTAATAATAACTAATAACTAATTAATAATAATGCCACCCCATGGCAGGGGTGATTGTTTTTATTGCCTAGGCCTACTTTGCTTTGATTATAAGAATTCAATAATGCAAATGCATGTCATTCGATTGTATTATTCTCCAGTACAATAATATAGTAAAAATATAGCTGCAAGCAGCAATAAAACGTGACCAAGCAAGCAGCAATAAGGAGTCAGAACAATACGCAGAAGAAGGAACATAAAATCTCAGAAGCAGATTATTATTATTATTATTATTTTTATTTTTTTTTGGGGGGGGGGGTCCCCATTACCTGGGCCAGTGGTTACAGTTGTGGGGCCAGTGATTCTTAAAAGCCACTGGCCCGAAGGGCCAGTGGCAAATTTCCCTTAATGTCTACCCCTGTATAGGTTGAAAACAATTTGCAAATCAATGCATTCGGTTTTTATTTACATTTTACGCAACGTCCGAACTCTAATGGAATTGGGATTGTATATACAACCCCAATACAACCGCATACATACAACCTGTTACTGAATCTACAGTAATTATAAAATACATACAACCTGTTACTGAATCTACAGTAATTATAAAATACATACAACCTGTTACTGAATCTACAGTAATTATAAAATACATAGAACCTGTTACTGAATCTAATTATAAAATACATAGAACCTGTTACTGAATCTAATTATAAAATACATGTACATATAACCTGTTACTGAATCTAATTATAAAATACATATAACCTGTTACTGAATCTAATTATAAAATACATACAACCTGTTACTGAATCTAATTATAAAATACAAACTGTTACTGAATCTAATTATAAAATACATATAACCTGTTACTGAATCTAATTATAAAATACATATAACCTGTTATTGAATCTAATTATAAAATACATACAACCTGTTACTGAATCTAATTATAAAATACATATAACCTGTTACTGAATCTAATTATAAAATACATATAACCTGTTACTGAATCTAATTATAAAATACATAGAACCTGTTACTGAATCTAATTATAAAATACATAGAACCTGTTACTGAATCTAATTATAAAATACATACAACCTGTTACTGAACTGCTGTAATCTGCTGTAGAACTTACCCTGAACTTACCCAGTAGAACTTACCCTGCTGGTAGAACTTACCCTGGAGCTTTTGGTTCTTCTGCCACACACATGGCAGAACTTGCAGCGCCGGCAGCACCAGTTCTCCTTGTTCTCCTCCGAGGGGCGCTCTGCCGGCTCCAAGCAGAACAGATGGAACGGTTCACAGCAAACCTGGCAATACAGCATCTGTAACACACCCCAGACACACCTGTTCACTACACCTGGTAATACAGCATCTGTAACACCCCCAGACACACCTGTTCACTACACCTGGTAATACAGCATCTGTAACACACCCCCAGACACACCTGTTCACTACACCTGGTAATACAGCATCTGTAACACACCCCAGACACACCTGTTCACTACACCTGGCAATACAGCATCTGTAACACACCCCAGACACACCTGTTCACAATACAGCATCTGTAACACACCCCAGACACACCTGTTAACAATACAGCATCTGTAACACACCCCAGACACACCTGTTCACTACACCTGGCAATACAGCATCTGTAACACACCCCAGACACACCTGTTCACTACACCTGGCAATACAGCAGGTGTCAGGGGCATTAGGGGCATTAGGGGGTATCATAGGGGTATTAGGGGTATCATTAGGGGGTATTAGGGGTATCATTAGGGGGTATTAGGGGTATCATTAGGGGGTATTAAGGGTATCATTAGGGGGTATCATAGGGGTATCATTAGGGGGTATTAGGGGTATCATTACCTGGTGCTGCCCCCTGCTGGCACACAGCAGACACACACAGTGAGGTGTTGGAGGGACAGAGGGGGTATTAGGGGGTATCATTAGGGGGTATTAGGGGTATCATTATGGGGTATCATTAGGGGGTATTAGGGGTATCATTAGGGGGTATTAGGGGTATCATTAGGGGGTATCATAGGGGTATCATTAGGGGGTATTAGGGGTATCATTAGGGGGTATTAGGGGTATCATTAGGGGGTATTAGGGGTATCATTAGGGGGTATTAGGGGTATCATTATGGGGTATCATTAGGGGGTATTAGGGGTATCATTAGGGGGTATTAGGGGTATCATTAGGGGGTATCATAGGGGTATCATTAGGGGGTATTAGGGGTATCATTAGGGGGTATTAGGGGTATCATTAGGGGGTATTAGGGGTATCATTAGGGGGTATCATTAGGGGGTATTAGGGGTATCATTAGGGGGTATTAGGGGGTATCATTAGGGGGTATTAGGGGTATCATTAGGGGGTATTAGGGGGTATCATTAGGGGGTATTAGGGGTATCATTACCTGGTGCTGCCCCCTGCTGGCACACAGCAGACACACACAGTGAGGTGTTGGAGGGACAGAGGGGGTATTAGGGGTATCATTAGGGGGTATTAGGGGTATATTTACCTGGTGTTGCCCCCTGCTGGCACACAGCAGACACACACAGTGAGGTGTTGGAGGAACAGAGGGGGCATTAGGGGTATTAGGGGGTATCATTATGGGGTATTAGGGGTATCATTAGGGGGTATTAGGGGTATCATTAGGGGGTATTAGGGGTATCATTACCTGGTGCTGCCCCCTGCTGGCACACAGCAGACACACACAGTGAGGTGTAGGAGGAACAGAGGGGGTATTAGGGGTATCATTAGGGGGTATTAGGGGTATCATTAGGGGTATTAGGGGGTATCATTAGGGGGTATTAGGGGTATCATTACCTGGTGTTGCCCCCTGCTGGCACACAGCAGACACACACAGTGAGGTGTTGGAGGGACAGAGGGGGTATTAGGGGGTATTAGGGGTATATTTACCTGGTGTTGCCCCCTGCTGGCACACAGCAGACACACACAGTGAGGTGTAGGAGGGACAGAGGGGGTATTAGGGGGTATCATAGGGGTATCATTAGGGGGTATTAGGGGTATTAGGGGTATCATTAGGGGGTATTAGGGGTATTAGGGGTATCATTACCTGGTGCTGCCCCCTGCTGGCACACAGCAGACACACACAGTGAGGTGTAGGAGGGACAGAGGGGGTATTAGCGGTATCATTAGGGGGTATTAGGGGTATCATTAGGGGGTATTAGGGGTATCATTACCTGGTGCTGCCCCCTGCTGGCACACAGCAGACACACACAGTGAGGTGTAGGAGGGACAGAGGGGGTATTAGGGGGTATCATTAGGGGGTATTAGGGGTATCATTATGGGGTATCATTAGGGGGTATTAGGGGTATCATTAGGGGGTATTAGGGGTATCATTAGGGGGTATTAAGGGTATCATTAGGGGGTATCATAGGGGTATCATTAGGGGGTATTAGGGGTATCATTACCTGGTGCTGCCCCTGCTGGCACACAGCAGACACACACAGTGAGGTGTAGGAGGGACAGAGGGGGTATTAGGGGGTATCATTAGGGGGTATTAGGGGTATCATTATGGGGTATCATTAGGGGGTATTAGGGGTATCATTAGGGGGTATTAGGGGTATCATTATGGGGTATTAAGGGTATCATTAGGGGGTATCATAGGGGTATCATTAGGGGGTATTAGGGGTATATTTACCTGGTGCTGCCCCCTGCTGGCACACAGCAGACACACACAGTGAGGTGTTGGAGGGACAGAGGGGGTATTAGGGGTATTAGGGGTATATTTACCTGGTGCTGCCCCCTGCTGGCACACAGCAGACACACACAGTGAGGTGTTGGAGGGACAGAGGGGGTATTAGGGGTATATTTACCTGGTGTTGCCCCCTGCTGGCACACAGCAGACACACACAGTGAGGTGTAGGAGGGACAGACACAGACGTCAGGATGCTCAAACCTCCCATCATCCATACGTTGTCCAGAGTACAGTCCTCCTGTAACACACACACACACACACACACACACACACACACACACACACACACACACACACACACACACACACACACACACACACACACACACACACACACACACACACACACACACACCCTGAGTACTACTAGCAATGACCCTAAACCAGTGGTTTTCAACAGGTGGTCCGGGGAACCAGTGGACCACCTGGAGGGTTCCAGGTGGTCCCCAGGCTAAATGATGGAAAGTTGGTTAACCAGATGTAACTCTTGAGAGAGTAAAAATGAAACCAGTTTCATGTTTACACTCTCAAGAGTTAAAATATTCATCATGTGAATTATCCTAAGTCTACACAACTAGAGAATGTAGAAGATTAATGGTCATTTTGATCTGTATGTTGGACTGTTTGGTTTCCCCAAATCCAGCCTGGAATTGTGGACAAAAGCAAAACAAATCTTTAGTTTTGGGGTCTGTGGGGCTAAAATGTCATCAAATGGTGGTCCGTGGCTAGAAATGCTGAATAAATAGTGGGCCCTGTGCAAAAGGTTGGAAAACCACTGGTCTAAACAATATAGACAGTACAACAGCACCCCCCTCCTGGTGAGTACTGAGCATGACCAAAACACACAAAGATCATTCTCTCTCAAAACAGTAAAGCATTTTCTAAAACTTATTTTTTGTGCATAAAGTGAAATATTTAATTTCACTTTTTTGTTTTGTTTTCACTATCATTTCTTGTTTTGTTTTATTTGTGATGATTATAGGGGACAGCTCATGACAATCTAAATATCTGATCAACAAATTAGAATATTTAGAATATAGACCACTTAAAAATGATATTTAAAAATGAAATGTTATAATCTGAAGATTATATTAATGTACGCAGGTAATAATTGGGATACTTTAGAACAGATCATTCCATCAGTGTGTGGCATGCTGAAATGTTATGGTTTGATTTGGTAACAGATGTAAATTCATTTGTATTATTCAGTCTTGCGTCTCACACCTTCCTCTGGACTAGAGCTGTCCACACTTTTTTTTTACTTGAGAGCTACTTTCAAAATGAGCGTCTCAACAAGATCTACACATCAAAAATGTGATTGTTCCATGACTGAAAATCCATTTCAAGGCCTAGAGAAAGTTTGAGCTTTGAAATAGTGGTGATGGTGTTACTACTGTTATAGTGTTTAAGAATAATGCACTTATAATGATAAATAGAGGGGGAGAATGGTAAGGTTTTCCTGTATATGCAATTACTGACGTTTGAGAACAGTATTTGAGGTTTGAGTTGACAGTGAAATAAGAACTTTCACATTTTTGTCCACAACTGGGAAAGAGAACTGGCAAAACATTGGTGAAAATAACAATTATTCTCCATTTTCTAATTGTATGGACTCTTCACATTCAGATGTTTAAATATAATGTTTAAATATAATGTAACCCCAAATGGACCTGTAAGGGTCCATTTGGTTTCATTTTAACGCTCTCAAGAGTTACAGATCTATAAGGGTCCAAGTGCTGGGGGGGACTGTCATGTGATCTACCTGCATGGTCTGTGTGATCTACTGGTAGATCACCATGTGATCTACCTGCATGGTCTGTGTGATCTACTGGTAGATCACCATCTACCATGGTCTGTGTGATCTACCGGTAGATCACCATCTACCATGGTCTGTGAGATCTACTGGTAGATCACCATGTGATCTACCTGCATGGTCTGTGTGATCTACTGGTAGATCACCATCTACCATGGTCTGTGTGATCTACTGGTAGATCACCATCTACCATGGTCTGTGTGATCTACTGGTAGATCACCATCTACCATGGTCTGTGAGATCTACTGGTAGATCACCATGTGATCTACCTGCATGGTCTGTGTGATCTACTGGTAGATCACCATCAGATCTGGACAATAAAACCTAATAGATTCTCACTGTGATTCAAGTCTGGACAGTTAAACTTTCTGCTAACATTTTTGCGCACAAGTCCACTTGAACACAAGTCCACTTGAGCACAAGTCCACTTGAGCACAAGTCCACTTGAACACAAGTCCACTTGAACACAAGTCCACTTGAGCACAAGTCCACTTGAGCACAAGTCCACTTGAACACAAGTCCACTTGAACACAAGTCCACTTGAGCACAAGTCCACTTGAGCACAAGTCCACTTGAGCACAAGTCCACTTGAACACAAGTCCACTTGAGCCCAAGTCCACTTGAACACAAGTCCACTTGAGCACAAGTCCACTTGAGCACAAGTCCACTTGAGCACAAGTCCACTTGAGCCCAAGTCCACTTGAACACAAGTCCACTTGAGCACAAGTCCACTTGAGCACAAGTCCACTTGAACACAAGTCCACTTGAGCCCAAGTCCACTTGAACACAAGTCCACTTGAGCACAAGTCCACTTGAGCACAAGTCCACTTGAGCACAAGTCCACTCAAAGTTGCTACATCTTTGCACAGCTCACAAAGAAAGAGGTCTATTTTTGGGATATGCAGTATATGGTCAGGCTCTAGTTGTGTTTACTATAATATTTATTTGATGTTCTCTCAGATGGACCAGGGACTGGTCTGGTTCTGTCACTTACCTTAAAGTCCACCCTGATCTTATGTGTTGGTTCACTGGACTGTTCTCTGTCCCTCTGTTCAAACCCATGAGCAAGAGCAGCCAGGACACTGGGAGGGGTCTCCTCTAGTGGACCCTATGAGGAGAGACAGAGAGTGATTTACACTAGAGGACACTGGGAGGGGTCTCTTCTAGTGGACCCTATAGGGAGAGAGAGATTTAGATTTACACTGGGAGGGGTCTCTTCTAGAGGACCCTGAGGAGAGAGAGAGAGATTTACATGATTTACACTAGAGGACACTGGGAGGGGTCTCTTCTAGTGGACCCTGAGGAGGAGAGAGAGATTTACATGATTTACACTAGAGGACACTGGGAGGGGTCTCTTCTAGTGGACCCTGAGGAGACAGAGAGAGATTTAGACTAGAGGACACTGAGAGGGGTCTCTTCTAGTGGACCCTGAGGAGACAGAGAGAGATTTACACTAGAGGACACTGGGAGGGGTCTCTTCTAGAGGACCCTGAGGAGACAGAGAGAGATTTACACTAGAGGACACTGGGAGGGGTCTCTTCTAGAGGACCCTGAGGAGACAGAGAGAGATTTACACTAGAGGACACTGGGAGGGGTCTCTTCTAGAGGACCCTGAGGAGACAGAGAGAGATTTACACTAGAGGACACTGGGAGGGGTCTCTTCTAGTGGACCCTGAGGAGACAGAGAGAGATTTACACTAGAGGACACTGGGAGGGGTCTCTTCTAGTGGACCCTGAGGAGACAGAGAGAGATTTACACTAGAGGACACTGGGAGGGGTCTCTTCTAGAGGACCCTGAGGAGACAGAGAGAGATTTACACTAGAGGACACTGGGAGGGGAGGGGTCTCTTCTAGAGGACCCTGAGGAGACAGAGAGAGATTTACACTAGAGGACACTGGGAGGGGTCTCTTCTAGTGGACCCTGAGGAGACAGAGAGAGATTTACACTAGAGGACACTGGGAGGGGTCTCTTCTAGTGGACCCTGAGGAGACAGAGAGAGATTTACACTAGAGGACACTGGGAGGGGTCTCTTCTAGTGGACCCTGAGGAGACAGAGAGAGATTTACATGATTTACACTAGAGGACACTGGGAGGGGTCTCTTCTAGTGGACCCTGAGGAGACAGAGAGAGATTTACATGATTTACACTAGAGGACACTGGGAGGGGTCTCCTCTAGTGGACCCTATGAGGGGAGAGAGAGAGATTTACACTAGAGGACACTGGGAGGGGTCTCTTCTAGTGGACCCTGAGGAGACAGAGAGAGATTTACACTAGAGGACACTGGGAGGGGTCTCTTCTAGAGGACCCTGAGGAGACAGAGAGAGATTTACACTAGAGGACACTGGGAGGGGTCTCTTCTAGTGGACCCTGAGGAGACAGAGAGAGATTTACACTAGAGGACACTGGGAGGGGTCTCTTCTAGTGGACCCTGAGGAGACAGAGAGAGATTTACACTAGAGGACACTGGGAGGGGTCTCTTCTAGTGGACCCTGAGGAGACAGAGAGAGATTTACATGATTTACACTAGAGGACACGGGGGGGGGGGGGGGGGGGGATAACTACTGTTTCCTCCAGAAACAGTAGTTATCCTTCTCTTCTAATCTACTCGCGTTGCTGCTGGTTGGTTCGGTTGTTGCTGTCACAGCAGCGGCAATACATGCCGTCTGTCTGCCCTGCAGAGCCCCGTTAGTATGACCAGACAACGTCATCCATGCTGAAAGAACTGGTCGCGTTTTGAGTGGCTTCATACACTTAATGTTAGCCCCTCTCCGTCTGTCCGTTGAATATTGTTAGCAATATTGTTAGCATAAAGCTTGCAGCCTGTGTATTCTGTTAGTTCTGTTAGCTAACAGGCTAACTATCCTTGTGTATTTCAAACGCAGAGGCTACTCTCTCTCTCTCTCTGTGTGTGTGCGTGTGCGTGTGTGTGTGTGTGTGTGTGTGTGTGTGTGTGTGTGTGTGTGTGTGTGTGTGTGTGTGTGTGTGTGTGTGTGTGTGTGTGTGTGTCGCGATGAAAACGGCCTGCTTTGTTTGAAGGGTGACCAGATGTACCCGCTTCTGTGGGACAGTCCCTCAGTTCTGTTGTAGTTCTCTCACTATCCCTTTTCATGCCAGATATGTTTCTTGTTATTTTAACAGGCTTAAAACATAAGGACCAACATGAATAAATAACAAAATGATGGGCACTATTAGGAATATGTATGGACAAATATGGAATGAGGGATTTTAATACTAACTTAAGTAATATGTTGCTACCCCCAATTAACTTTACCCTCACATAGTAATAGGCTACTTCTGTCCCTCATATTAACAGTTTCGGTCACCCTAAGTCTGATTAATCAGTCCAATGTGAAAGAAAAAATATCTACCAGTCGGCCTGTTCTGATAAGAAATAAAATATGGCCTAAGCATGACGTATAACTGCAGAATGGCCATTAGAATATGTGAAAACGTTGAAAACGCGCTATTTATTGACTATGGAAATTTATTGTTATTTTTTACTGTGGCACTCGGAGTGGCACTTCATGTCAAAAAGGTTGCCTACCCCTGCTCTAGAGGACCCTATGGGGGGAGAGAGAGAAACAGATTTACACAATTTTTCAAACAGCAGATCTGCTGCAGGGATGCCCACACTTTTTTGACTTGAGAGCTACTTTCAAAATGAGCGGATCAACAAGATCTACACATCAACAATGTGATTGTTCCATTACTGAAAATCCATTTCAAGTCTCCTCTAGAAAGTTTGAGCTTTGAAATAGTGGTGATGGTGTTACTTACTGTTATAGTGTTTTAGAATAATGCACTTATAATTGAATGAATTTGAGTTGACAGCTTGAGATGTTGAGTTTAGTCTCTTGCAGCCAAAACTAAGAACTTTCACGCTTTCGTCCACAAAGAGAACTGGCAAAACGTTGGTCAAGATAACAATTATTCTCCATTTTCTAAGTGTGTCGACTGTTGAAAATGACCTAATTCAGATGTTTAAATAATAATTTAACTCTTGAGAGCGCTAAAATTTTAACGCTCTCAAGAGTTAAATTATTGGACCCGTAAGGGTCCATTTGGTTTCATTTTAACACTTTCTCTGCAGAACCCGGGAAACCCGGGAAATCCGAGAAATGTCTCAGGCTGCGATAGCCGAGATACCCGAGATTTGATTTTTATTTGCATTTACATTACCTGGGACTCTTTCCCAGCTTCTCACAAAATCTCAGGCTTCTATGATTAAAAAAAAGGTCAGAAATAATGTGTTCAAGAAAAAAAGTCACAGGAATGGTTACAGGGACCACAGGAGTGATCTGTAGTGGGCCGCGGTGGCCAGCTCAACACCAAAACAAACTGCCGCACCATGGCAACAGCAGAGCATGTGCTCCGGCTGCTCTATGTAAACAGTAGACCACGCGCACACAACACCATCTAGTCAAGCAATACATATTCTGATCTCAAGAAAAAAAAGTCACAGGAATTGTCACAGGGACCACCTGTGGTCTGTAGTGGGTCATGGTGACCAGCTCGGAACACCAACACAAGCAGCTCCCAAAACAAACTGCAGCTCTGCTCCGTCTCCGTGGGAACAATAGACCACGTGAATACAACAACACGAGTCAAGCAATACACACAGTTCATCTCCATGAAAGAGGTGTCTGGGCTGATGGCCCCTTGCAAATGGCCCAAAACAAAGTATCGTGACCCAAAACAAGCATACACCATGGCAGTACAGCGATCCAACATGAAAGCAATCACCAATCAAAACACAAACAATATAAAAGGGCTAATTCTCCCACATCCAGTTTGTGGGAGTAGGTACGTACTGCGAGTTGCATTGAGAGAGAGAAGAGAGAGTGAGAGAATCCAGCGAGCTTTAGAATAGGTTAGTATAGGTATTAGGAAGTTTTACTTTTGTTTTACTTACCCGTAATCGGTATTTTGTGAGGCATGCCTGGCCCGAAGCGACCTAGAAGGGCGAGCGATCGCTTCGTTGCCCCAGGGAGCCAAGTGAGCAGCCCGATCCTGGCTGTCCCTCCTGTCCGGGGACCACCACCCAAGCGCCGATCCAGCGAGCGTGTGGCTAAACGGAGCCGTGAGAGCAGCCCCGTCGCTGCGCAGGCCCCTGCAGTCCCGGGTCCTCCTCCACCCAAGCGCCCATCCGGCGGGCGTGTGGCTAAACGGAGCCGTGAGAGCAGCCCCGTCGCTGCGCAGGCCCCTGCAGTCCCGGGTCCTCCTCCACCCAAGCGCCCATCCGGCGGGCGTGTGGCTAAACGGAGCCGTGAGAGCAGCCCCGTCGCTGCGCATGCTGCCCCTGCGGTCCGGGGTCCTCCTCCACCCAAGCGCCGATCCGGCGGGCGTGTGGCTAAACGGAGCCGGGAGAGCAGCCCCGTCGCTGCGCAGGCTGCCCCTGCGGTTCCGGGTCCTCCACCACCTCGCCGCCGATCCAGCGGGCGTCTGGCAGAACGCAGCCGAGAGAACAGCCCCGTCGCTGGGCACAGTCGTTGGGGCGCTGGGAGCGCTGCTGCTAATCCAGTCCCAGGCCGGGGACGAGGTCGTGGAAAAGGGAGAGGGAAGCGTCTCGTTGCGGGTCCTGGGCAGAAAACCATGCTGGACTTTTTTTCTGGCGTTGATGCAGACACGGGATCCGAGATGGAGGAGGAAGAAGAAGCACCAGACAATGACCAACTGGCCACTCCAGAAAGTCAAGGCATACTGTCTGCCTTGTCTACACCACGGGGAAGAGCACTGACCGACCGGGATGTTTTGGAGAGTCCCTACAACTCACAGAAGTCTGTGTCGGATCAATCAGGTTGGTGCAGCTTGCCGTGTAGCTCCATGGTTCCCATCATTGTCTTTCTTTCCGTTTACTTACTGTGTGTGTGTGTGTGTGTGTGTGTGTGTGTGTGTGTGTGTGTGTGTGTGTGTGTGTGTGTGTGTGTGTGTGTGTGTGCGCGCCGCGCTGCTCTTGATGATCATTATCGCTGTTTGTAATGTGAATGTATTACATTCATCTATACAAAAAGATCACGAGTGTCACATAAACTAACTGTAACATTTTACTACAGAGCCTGAAAACGATGATCCGCTTGATCTGTCGTGGAAACCATTCAGGCCCGTTCGACGAGAGAGAGCTCAGCTTCAGGGACCCCCGGGGCGTGCAGCGTTTGATCACAGTAAGTTGGAAAAGTCTGGAAACTTACCAGAGTAGGCCTATAGAAATACAGTAGTTACGACAACCCCCGTTCAATTCATTGGGCCAGTCCAATGGACGCTCTTCTACATAGACTTCTATTGAATGGGGACAACAAAAAGGGACAACGGGGAGTCACGGAATGCATTGGAGTCTATGGGCCTCGCGAAAGCTGGAACAGCGCGATCGCCGCTTTTCTGTCAGCTTTCCTACCCCTCAACGCCCAATTCTACTAGATTGGGCATTGATGGCTTTGCCGGTGTTGCCATATTGTGCGCGAGAAATAAGCAATGCATTCTATCCATATTCTAGCACTCTCGTGTCTGAATGTGAAAATGCTATTTGACTGCATAATATGTATTTCCTAAAAATGAAAATTGATAATAATAATGTGTTATTTATAGGCTCTGATGAGGAGGATTTTGTGGTGGATGATGATGATGATGATGATGATGATGATGGCGTTTGTTCAGGAGGTAAGTTCTTATAATTCTAAGTGTGTGTGTGTGTGTGTGTGTGTGTGTGTGTGTGTGTGTGTGTGTGTGTGTGTGTGTGTGTGTGTGTGTGTGTGTGTGTGTGTGTGTGTGTGTGTGTGTTTGCACAGCACAGAAATGCTTATCTTTTGCATATTTGATATGTTTCTAGGTGCTGAGATCAGCCAGCCTAAACAAAAGCCACCCCCCAGACCCAAAGGCAAAGGAAAAGGTATATAATTTCTATTCTATTTCTATTCTATTTCTATTTCTATTGCATTATTCAAGTCAACTGTTTATCAGAATTCAGCATGAGAGCATCATTGCCATCTAGTGGTTTTTTATCAGACTACACATTCATGCTGTTGGCCAGCTGGCAGAATAGTTATGTGAACTGTAAAAGGATTCAAGTACGGATAAACACTCTACATAGGCCTACATGTATTTAGAATAAATCATGTATTATATCATGCATTCAACATGATATAGCAATAGCACATTCTACTTATTTAGTCTAAATACATGTAGGCCTGTGTAGACCATTTATCCTGTGTCATATGGGCAACGGCTCCACCAGTCACAACAGTAATCTGTTTTATTTTATTGTAAGCATATGTAGGCCTATTTTAAATGCATATTTTGTATTTCTATTGTCAGGCAAGGGGAAGGGCAAAGGTCATGTCCGTGAGGAGCCAGCATCTCCTGGTTGGCGTGACATGAAGGAGCCCTGGCAGCCCATGGAGTTTGACTTCACCGCGACCCCTGGGCCACTCAATGCTGCTGCTCAGCTGGAGTCGGACCAGCCGGTGGACTTCCTCAGCCTCTTCCTTACCGAAGAGCTCCTGGAGATGATTGTGACCTATACAAACCAGTATGCAGAGAAGACCATCGCGGAGATGCCCTTTAGAGCCCACTCAAGGGCCCATGAGTGGTATCCGGTCACCAAAGAGGAGCTGAAGTCCTTCCTTGGACTCCTGTTCCTGACCGGCCTGGTGTGGAAGCCAGAGCTGGAGTTGTACTGGTCCACGGAGGAGGTCACTGCCACACCGTACTTTGCCCTGGTGATGGCCCGCAATCGTTTCCAAAACATATTGAGGTTCATCCACTTCAATAACACAGAGGATAAAGATGACCGGCTCACAAAAATCCGCCCTGCCTTTGACTATCTGGTGTCAAAGTTCCAGGAGATGTTCCAGCCAGCGCAGAAGATCTCCATTGATGAGGGAACACTACTGTTCCGTGGGCGTCTGGGCTTTCGAGTTTACTCGCCCAATAAGCCGACGAGGTGAGTTTTGTATTTTACTTTCTTCTTCTTGTCTGTGTGTTCGCACGCAAGTGGCAGATCTACAAGCTCACTGCGCAGCAGAGTGCCACGCTACAAGCTTGTAGATCTGCCACTTGTGTGTGACACACACACACACACACACACACACACACACACACACACACACACACACACACACACACACACACACACACACACACACACACACACACACCTACCTTCTCGCCTTTCTTGAAGATATCTTTGTGAGAGGTGCTATGTAACTAACATTTTGCTTACTTTTGCTTACTTACTCAGATATGGCATCCGGAGCTACTGTCTGTGTGATTCTGCGTCAGGGTATGCTTTTAGTATGCGCCCTTATTGTGGAGAGCCTGGAACCCTCATTGAAATTGTGCCATCTCTTCTTGGACGCCTCCTCCACCAAGGCTACAAGCTGTACATGGACAATTTTTACAACTCCGTCACCCTGTGCAACCTCCTGCTGGAGAAGAACACCCACGTCTGTGGAACCCTCCGGGCAAACAGAGGGGCGCCACCAGACGTGGCAAAAGCATCCACCTCCACCCTGGCAGTCGGCGACAGAGTTGTGAGGCACACTGACAGAGTCCTCACACTGGCCTGGAGGGACACCAAGGTGGTCAGAATGGTCAGCACATTCCACCAGGACAACATGGTTGAAATCCGGCGCTGGAAGAAGGGCCAGGGGCGCATCACCATCGCCAAGCCAGTGTGCGTGAGGGACTATAACAATGGGATGAACGGGGTCGACAAACTCGATCAACGGATATCCTATTACCCCTTCATCCGCAAGTCCTACAAATGGACCACCAAGTACATGTTTTACATGTTTCAAATTGCTATTTTCAATTCATTTGTTCTGTACCAAAAGAGGAACCCCCAGGGAGCCGTCAGAGAGCTGATGACCTTCATCGAGAGCCTGGTCAAGGCGTGGACCAGTCCGACCAGACCGCCCAGGACACCAAGGGACGACCCACGCTCCAGGCTGTCGGCCAACATCGCACCCCTGCCAGCGGAACACACCCCGGTCAGAATCCGACCTGCACCCGGGGCGTTGAAACAGAACCCGACGAGGGAGTGCAAGGTCTGCAAGGTGCGAGGGAAGAGGAGCGAGACGACATACATGTGTGGCCGTTGCTGTGTGCCACTGCACCGAAAGATTTGTTTTGTGGAATACCACACACTGCACAACTACGAGGATGCCAGCCGTGGAGGGTCTGCCTAAAAAAATCCCTGTGTGGACTCACGCACACACACGTGCGCACGGACACGCATGTGCATGCACGCACGCATGTGCGTGCGCACACACGCGTAAGTGGCAGATCTACAAGCTCGCTGCGCAGCTGAGTGCCGCGCTACGAGCTTGTAGATCTGTCACTTGCGCGTGCGGCGCACACACACACACACACACACACACACACACACACACACACACACACACACACACACACACACACACACACACACACACACACTCTTACCTTGTACTGTATATATCTTTGTGTGGGGGAGAAGAAAAATAAAAATTCCTGAGAAAAAATGCAATGTGTTCCTTTTGTTTTTTCATTGTGTTATGACAGACATTTATGATAGAAATTTTATATCATGCCCCAGTGAAAGTAGAGTGTTAGAGCTTTCATTTGATGTATAACATGTCTATGTCACTCTAAGGGAAAATGTGTTATATCCATTACAAAGTGTGCTGCAAACAATGGGCTCTATCTCAAAATGTAGTCTCCAGAGGCCTGATTTGGGGAGGTAGCAAGCTGTATATAATGTCTTATATCTAAAGAATGCAATATGCTACAAACATAATTCTTTTTTCTGGGTAAAAAGGACAGCCACCTCATTCATTTGGGACATTTGTGATTATTGTCGCATTATCACAAAATATGCAATGGGCCTTCAAAGTTACATCACATATCCTATTGAACTATATTACAGCAGATGAACAGCAGGAAAGGGGACAAGTACAGCAGTCAAAGTGTTAACAACATGCTCTCAAGAGTTACAGATCTATGCATTTTAGGGGAGTGTCATGTGATCTACTGGTAGATCACATGATCATCCACATTTTGGGCCCCTGAGTTAAAGGAACCAGTTCAAGAGTTAAACAATACACATTGGGTGTTTTTCATACCTTCAGGGACCACCACAGCGGTGAGGGGTGGTCCTTAGAGTTAGGGTTACATTAGTATCATCAGGGACCACCACAGCGGTGAGGGGTGGTCCTTAGGGTTACATTAGTATCAACATCAGGGACCACCACAGCGGTGAGGGGTGGTCCTTAGAGTTAGGGTTACATTAGTATCATCAGGGACCACCACAGCGGTGAGGGGTGGTCCTTAGAGTTAGGGTTACATTAGTATCATCAGGGACCACCACAGCGGTGAGGGGTGGTCCTTAGAGTTAGGGTTACATTAGTATCAACATCAGGGACCACCACAGCGGTGAGGGGTGGGCCTTAGGGTTAGGGTTACATTAGTATCAACATCAGGGACCACCACAGCAGTGAGGGGTGGTCCTTAGAGTTAGGGTTACATTAGTATCATCAGGGACCACCACAGCGGTGAGGGGTGGTCCTTAGAGTTAGGGTTACATTAGTATCATCAGGGACCACCACAGCGGTGAGGGGTGGTCCTTAGAGTTAGGGTTACATTAGTATCATCAGGGACCACCACAGCGGTGAGGGGTGGTCCTTAGGGTTAGGGTTACATTAGTATCAACATCAGGGACCACCACAGCAGTGAGGGGTGGTCCTTAGAGTTAGGGTTACATTAGTATCATCAGGGACCACCACAGCGGTGAGGGGTGGTCCTTAGAGTTAGGGTTACATTAGTATCATCAGGGACCACCACAGCGGTGAGGGGTGGTCCTTAGAGTTAGGGTTACATTAGTATCAACATCAGGGACCACCACAGCGGTGAGGGGTGGGCCTTAGGGTTAGGGTTACATTAGTATCAACATCAGGGACCACCACAGCAGTGAGGGGTGGTCCTTAGAGTTAGGGTTACATTAGTATCATCAGGGACCACCACAGCAGTGAGGGGTGGTCCTTAGAGTTAGGGTTACATTAGTATCATCAGGGACCACCACAGTGGTGAGGGGTGGTCCTTAGAGTTAGGGTTACATTAGTATCAACATCAGGGTGTTTTTCATACCTTCTCTATCTTGCGTCTTCCAGGACCACCACAGCGGTGAGGGGTGCTCCTTCGATGACGGACCTCTTCGTCTGAAATGTCTCCGAGGAACCCATCCAACGAGACGAAGTCTACGAGACACAAGACAGTCCATTAAAACTACTGTAGTTACCCTGAGGTCTATGAGACACAAGACAGTCCATTAAAACTACTGTAGGAACCCTGAGATCTACGAGACACAAGACAGTCAATTAAAACTACTGTAGGAACCATGAAGTCTACGAGACACAAGACAGTCCATTAAAACTACTGTAGTTACCCTGAAGTCTACGAGACACAAGACAGTCAATTAAAACTACTGTAGGAACCCTGAAGTCTACGAGACACAAGACAGTCCATTAAAACTACTGTAGTTACCCTGAAGTCTACGAGACACAAGACAGTCAATTAAAACTACTGTAGGAACCATGAAGTCTACGAGACACAAGACAGTCCATTAAAACTACTGTAGGAACCATGAAGTCTACGAGACACAAGACAGTCCATTAAAACTACTGTAGGAACCATGAAGTCTACGAGACACAAGACAGTCCATTAAAACTACTGTAGGAACCATGAAGTCTACGAGACACAAGACAGTCCATTAAAACTACTGTAGGAACCATGAAGTCTACGAGACACAAGACAGTCCATTAAAACTACTGTAGGAACCATGAAGTCTACGAGACACAAGACAGTCCATTAAAACTACTGTAGGAACCCATCCAACAAGACGAAGTCTACGAGACACAAGACAGTCTGTTAAAACTACTGTAGTTACCCTGAAGTCTACGAGACACAAGACAGTCTGTTAAAACTACTGTAATTACCATGGTTAAAGCTATGTTCAACCACCATCATTAAGATCTGTGTTAAAACTACTGTAGTTACCCTGGTTAAAGCGAGGGCCGGGACCCCTCCTATAGACAGTTACCCTGGTTAAAGCGAGGGCCGGGACCCCTCCTATAGACAGTTACCCTGGTTAAAGCGTGGGCCGGGACCCCTCCTATAGACAGTTACCCTGGTTAAAGCGTGGGCCGGGACCCCTCCTATAGACAGTTACCCTGGTTAAAGACAGCGTGGGCCGGGACCCCTCCTATAGACAGTTACCCTGGTTAAAGCGTGGGCCGGGACCCCTCCTATAGACAGTTACCCTGGTTAAAGACAGCGTGGGCCGGGACCCCTCCTATAGACAGTTACCCTGGTTAAAGCGTGGGCCGGGACCCCTCCTATAGACAGTTACCCTGGTTAAAGCGGGGGCCGGGACCCCTCCTATAGACAGTTACCCTGGTTAAAGACAGCGTGGGCCGGGACCCCTCCTATAGACAGTTACCCTGGTTAAAGACAGCGTGGGCCGGGACCCCTCCTATAGACAGTTACCCTGGTTAAAGACAGCGTGGGCCGGGACCCCTCCTATAGACAGTTACCCTGGTTAAAGCGTGGGCCGGGACCCCTCCTATAGACAGTTACCCTGGTTAAAGCGAGGGCCGGGACCCCTCCTATAGACAGTTACCCTGGTTAAAGCGAGGGCCGGGACCCCTCCTATAGACAGTTACCCTGGTTAAAGACAGCGTGGGCCGGGACCCCTCCTATAGACAGTTACCCTGGTTAAAGACAGCGTGGGCCGGGACCCCTCCTATAGACAGTTACCCTGGTTAAAGACAGCGTGGGCCGGGACCCCTCCTATAGACAGTTACCCTGGTTAAAGCGAGGGCCGGGACCCCTCCTATAGACAGTTACCCTGGTTAAAGACAGCGTGGGCCGGGACCCCTCCTATAGACAGTTACCCTGGTTAAAGACAGCGTGGGCCGGGACCCCTCCTATAGACAGTTACCCTGGTTAAAGACAGCGTGGGCCGGGACCCCTCCTATAGACAGTTACCCTGGTTAAAGCGTGGGCCGGGACCCCTCCTATAGACAGTTACCCTGGTTAAAGACAGCGTGGGCCGGGACCCCTCCTATAGACAGTTACCCTGGTTAAAGCGAGGGCCGGGACCCCTCCTATAGACAGTTACCCTGGTTAAAGCGGGGGCCGGGACCCCTCCTATAGACAGTTACCCTGGTTAAAGACAGCGTGGGCCGGGACCCCTCCTATAGACAGTTACCCTGGTTAAAGCGGGGGCCGGGACCCCTCCTATAGACAGTTACCCTGGTTAAAGACAGCGAGGGCCGGGACCCCTCCTATAGACAGTTACCCTGGTTAAAGCGCGGGCCGGGACCCCTCCTATAGACAGTTACCCTGGTTAAAGACAGCGTGGGCCGGGACCCCTCCTATAGACAGTTACCCTGGTTAAAGACAGCGTGGGCCGGGACCCCTCCTATAGACAGTTACCATGGTTAAAGCGGGGGCCGGGACCCCTCCTATAGACAGTTACCCTGGTTAAAGACAGCGTGGGCCGGGACCCCTCCTATAGACAGTTACCCTGGTTAAAGCGAGGGCCGGGACCCCTCCTATAGACAGTTACCCTGGTTAAAGCGAGGGCCGGGACCCCTCCTATAGACAGTTACCCTGGTTAAAGCGAGGGCCGGGACCCCTCCTATAGACAGTTACCCTGGTTAAAGCGGGGGCCGGGACCCCTCCTATAGACAGTTACCCTGGTTAAAGACAGCGTGGGCCGGGACCCCTCCTATAGACAGTTACCCTGGTTAAAGACAGCGTGGGCCGGGACCCCTCCTATAGACAGTTACCCTGGTTAAAGACAGCGTGGGCCGGGACCCCTCCTATAGACAGTTACCCTGGTTAAAGACAGCGTGGGCCGGGACCCCTCCTATAGACAGTTACCCTGGTTAAAGACAGCGTGGGCCGGGACCCCTCCTATAGACAGTTACCCTGGTTAAAGACAGCGTGGGCCGGGACCCCTCCTATAGACAGTTACCCTGGTTAAAGACAGTGTGGGCCGGGACCCCTCCTATAGACAGTTACCCTGGTTAAAGACAGCGTGGGCCGGGACCCCTCCTATAGACAGTTACCCTGGTTAAAGACAGCGGGGGCCGGGACCCCTCCTATAGACAGTTACCCTGGTTAAAGACAGCGTGGGCCGGGACCCCTCCTATAGACAGTTACCCTGGTTAAAGCGAGGGCCGGGACCCCTCCTATAGACAGTTACCCTGGTTAAAGACAGCGTGGGCCGGGACCCCTCCTATAGACAGTTACCCTGGTTAAAGCGAGGGCCGGGACCCCTCCTATAGACAGTTACCCTGGTTAAAGCGTGGGCCGGGACCCCTCCTATAGACAGTTACCCTGGTTAAAGACAGCGTGGGCCGGGACCCCTCCTATAGACAGTTACCCTGGTTAAAGCGTGGGCCGGGACCCCTCCTATAGACAGTTACCCTGGTTAAAGCGTGGGCCGGGACCCCTCCTACGTCCAGGCGATGTCTTCACATCCAGGTCAGAGTCGTAGTCCAGAAGGTCGAAGTAGATCCGTGGTTTAACGATGCGTTTGGGCTGTTTCCTGACCGTTGGACTGTCTGCGTCCTGGAGAGACGAGGTCTGGTTCTGGTTCTGGATCTGGTTCTGGTGGTCCCCGGAGCCTTCGTAGTCCTCCTCATCGTTACTGGACTGTCCCAGACTGAGGGAGGAGCGCCGGCGCTTACCCTGACCTGAGGACCACCCAGAGATATGAAACATGTCTGGTTTTATTTCTTAGTATGAAATTACTGAAGGTTTGCAATGCATACTGCAGATAAGACATTCAACACATTACTGCAGATAAGACATTCAACACATTACTCTGAAATCTCTTTTACTGCAGAGAAATGTCTAAAACAGAAGTTCTCATAATTGTCTCCAGTGAGCAGAAAGAATCAATACTAAGCAGACTTGGCAATCTGATTGTAGAAAGTAATAGTACAGTAAAGAACTTGGGGGTCTTCATTGACTCCGAATTGAATTTTAATTCACACATTAATCATGTCACCAAGACTGCCTTTTTTCACCTTAGAAACATTGCACGAATCAGGGCCTATCTGTCAATGGATGATGCTAAAACCCTGATCCACGCCTTTGTATTTTCCCGGCTTGACTACTGCAATGCACTCTTTTCTGGTCTCCCCAAGAAAACAACTGACAGATTACAACTAGTCCAAAACGCGGCAGCCAGAGTCTTAACTAAAACTAAGATGAGAGAACATATTACTCCTGTCCTAGCCTCACTACATTGGCTACCGGTTGTGTTTAGAACTAAACACAACACAAACTAAAAACACAGTGAAGCAGCCTTTTGCTTCTATGGACCGACTGGAACAAACTAAAAACACGGTGAAGCAGCCTTTTGCTTCTATGGACCGACTGGAACAAACTAAAAACACAGTGAAGCAGCCTTTTGCTTCTATGGACCGACTGGAACAAACTAAAAACACAGTGAAGCAGCCTTTTGCTTCTATGGACCGACTGGAACAAACTAAAAACACAGTGAAGCAGCCTTTTGCTTCTATGGACCGACGGCGTGGAACAAACTAAAAACACGGTGAAGCAGCCTTTTGCTTCTATGGACCGACTGGAACAAACTAAAAACACAGTGAAGCAGCCTTTTGCTTCTATGGACCGACTGGAACAAACTAAAAACACAGTGAAGCAGCCTTTTGCTTCTATGGACCGACGGCGTGGAACAAACTCCCATTATACATTCGACAGGCAGCCTCTGTAGACATTTTTAAAGCACAGCTCAAGACGTACTTCTATGCACTTGCTTTTAACTGATTCTCTGTGATTTTATATTTTATGCCTTATTTCAGGTCCTCACTGTACTGCTTCTTTGATGTATTTTAATGATCTCTTTAATTCATTCCCACTATTTTTTGTCTTCTTCTCTATTGCAATGTAAAGCACTTTGAGCTGCATTTTATGTCATGAAAGGTGCTATACAAATAAAGATTATTATTATTATATTTATTTTACTGTTGAACATACTTAGAAGAAAAAGAAGATAAAAATACCAATTTCCATTAGTCTTTGTGTATAATTTATTCTTAGACATTTAATATTTTATTCCCATTTAGTCCTTTGAGGTTCTTTTTTGTTAGCCTAGTCTTAGTCGACTAAAAACCTTAGTTAAAAACCTCCTGCCAGGATTTAAGAGTCATTTATAGCAGGGGTTTTCAACAGGTGGTCTAGGGACCACCAGTGGTCCTTGAGAAGGTTCCAGGTGGTCCCCAGCTAAGTTGGTTAACCAGATGTAACTCAAGAGTTAAAATATTCATCATCTGAATTAGCCATTTTGGAATGTATGTTTTGCTTGTTTTGTTTCCCAAATCCACCCTGGAATTGTGGACAAAAGCAAAATAAATCTTTAGATTTGCTCCCTGGGATGAAAAAGGTTGTAAAAACACTGGTTTATAGAATCAGGTGTCAGGTCTGCCACACAGCCAGCAGAGGGTGCTGTTGTTCCACACATAGACTGTTATTACTGGAATATTATAGACTGTTATTATATATTACTATAATATTAATACCTTTTCACACATATACTGTTATTATATATTACTATAATATTATTACCTTTTCACACATAGACTGTTATTATATATTACTATAATATTAATACCTTTTCACACACAGACTTATTATATATTACATATTACTGTAATATTATTACCCTTTCCAGCAAAAGTAGTGTAAGGAATTAGTCTGCCAAAATGTGTAATATGTAATCTGTTACTCCTCATGACCGATTACAAATGAGCTTGTTGTTGCATGATGTGAAAACAGAGCAGATCTACAAGCATGTGCAAGCATGTCTACAAGCACCACTTAATTAAGAAGTTTACATTGTTTTGTTGGCAAAATCCAGCCTGGAATTGTGGACAAAACAAAATAGTTCTTTAATTTTAGGTCTTTGGTGTGAAAATGTAATCAAATGGTGTTCATGGCGTGCGCGCTCGTTTCGTCAACACGCACTAGTGATTTGTGGGTCAGGTTTTTTCATGACCCGCGGGTCCCGCATGTTACAATATTCTGACCCGCCCCAACCCGCCCCGCAAAGAAAGTCAACATTTCTTGACTCGGCCCAACCCGGCCCGCGGTTAACCCGCAGGACCCGCGGGTTACGACCCGACCCGGCCCGCGGTTAACCCGCAGGACCCGCGGGTTACGACCCGTGCATCACTCTGGCTCAGGAGGTAGAGCAGGTTGGCGGTTCGATTGCCGGCTCCTCCTGTCTACATGTCGAAGTGTCCTTGGGCAAGACACTGAACCCCACCTTGCCTCCAGTGGTTGAACCACTGGTGTGTGAATGTGTGAAGTTTAGGACGCTGAGCGTTGACTGTTCACCGCTCTACTTCCCAATGTATGAATGAATGGACCATTGTAAGTGCTTTGAGTAAACACACTGTGCATAGAAAAGCTATAAAAATGCAATCCATTATTATTATTATTATTATCACTAACACACAATGTTTTTCAAAGTTCAATCCAGTGAGTGTTTTTCCTCGCTGCGCGATTCTCACTGGGCGATTCAGTATGTAACCAAATGGACCCTTAGAGCTGTGAGTGACTGACCTTTAGGGGCGATCTGTAACCAAATGGACCCTTAGAGGTGAGAGTGACTGATCTGTAACCAAATGGACCCTTAGAGGTGAGAGTGACTGACCTTTAGGGACCATCTGTAACCAAATGGACCCTTAGAGGTGAGAGTGACTGACCTTTAGGGGCGATCTGAAACCAAATAGACCCTTAGAGCTGTGAGTGACTGATCTGTAACCAAATGGACCCTTAGAGGTGAGAGTGACTGACCTTTAGGGGCGATTCACAGTCCTATGTCTGATGGATGTTGCACTGAGAGCTATGATCGATTGGTTTGCCTGGGCCAGCCATGATTAGCTGATCGCTGCTAATAAAGACATATTGTTTTGCACAGTCAGTACGCTTCCACTGTCGCTCTTTGATATAAGGTTACAAACCTCACAGTAACCAAATGGACCCTTAGAGGTGAGAGTGACTGATCTGTAACCAAATGGACCCTTAGAGGTGAGAGTGACTGATCTGTAACCAAATGGACCCTTAGAGGTGAGAGTGACTGATCTGTAACCAAATGGACCCTTAGAGGTGAGAGTGACTGACCTTTAGGGACGATCCTCCCACTCAGACGACGAGCTTTCCTCTCCTCGATCTGATCACAACGTTTATACCTGAACAACACAGAAATACAATCTGATCACAACGTTTATACCTGAACAACACAGAAATACAATCTGGTCACAACGTTTATACCTGAACAACACACAGAAATACAATCTGATCACAACGTTTATACCTGAACAACACACAGAAATACAATCTGATCACAACGTTTATACCTGGAGATCACACAGAAATACAATCTGATCACATCTCTTATAGCTGGAGATCACATAGAACATACAGATGATTTAAACATCATACAGATGATTTAAACATCATACAGATGATTTAAACATCATACAGATGATTTAAACATCATGCAGATGATTTAAACATCATACAGATGATTTAAACATCATACAGATGATTTAAACATCATACAGATGATTTAAACATCATACAGATGATTTATTGTAAACTCTGTTTAAATTGTAAACTGTAATCTGTATGATGCATTGCAATGTTTTACTACTCCGAGTAAAAACATTACTGGCTTAGGTTTAGATAGGTTTAGATAGGTTTACTTACACACAGCACTGTCTCTTAGTGTTAGACAGGTTTATAGATAGGTTTATAGATAGGTTTATAGATAGGTTTATAGATAGGTTTATAGATAGGTTTATAGATAGGTTTAGACAGGTTTCTAGGTGAACTTACACACAGCACTGTCTCTATTAGTGTTGGATAGGTTACATAGGTTCAGATAGGTGTATAGATAGGTGTATATAGGTTTATAGATAGGTTTATATATACTTACACACAGCACTGTCTCTTAGTGTTAGGATAGGTGTATAGATAGGTGTATATAGGTGTATAGATAGGTGTATAGATAGGTGTATATAGGTGTATAGATAGGTGTAGATAGGTGTATATAGGTGTATAGATAGGTGTATAGATAGGTTTAGATAGGTGTATATAGGTGTATAGATAGGTGTATATAGGTGTATAGATAGGTGTATAGATAGGTTTATAGGTAGGTTTAGATAGGTTCAGATAGGTGTATATAGGTGTATAGATGGGTGTATAGATAGGTTTATAGGTAGGTTTAGATAGGTTCAGATAGTTGTATATAGGTGTATAGATAGGTGTATATAGGTGTATAGATAGGTGTATATAGGTGTATAGATAGGTGTATATAGGTGTATAGATAGGTGTATATATGTGTATAGATAGGTTTATAGATACTTACACACAGCACTGTCTCTTGGTATTAGGATAGGTGTATAGATAGGTGTATAGAGAGGTGTATAGATAGGTGTATAGATAGGTGTATAGATAGGTGTATAGATAGGTGTAGATAGGTGTATAGATAGGTTTCTATATACTTACACACAGCACTGTCTCTTAGTGTTAGGATAGGTGTATAGAGGTGTATAGAGGTGTATAGAGAGGTGTATAGAGAGGTGTATAGATAGGTTTATATAGGTGTATAAAGGTATATAGATAGGTGTATATAGGTATATAGATAGGTGTATAGATAGGTTTCTATATACTTACACACAGCACTGTCTCTTGGTGTTAGGATAGGTGTATATAGGTTTATAGATAGGTGTATATAGGTATATAGATAGGTTTATATATACTTACACACAGCACTGTCTCTTGGTGTTAGGATAGGTGTATAGATAGGTGTATATAGGTTTATAGATAGGTGTATATAGGTATATAGATAGGTTTCTATATACTTACACACAGCACTGTCTCTTGGTATTCGGTCCTCCAAACTTGGGTTTATCCAGACAGTTAATACATTCTCCACAGTGATAGGTTTAGATAGGTGTATAGATAGGTGTAGATAGGCGTATAGATAGGTTTAGATAGGTTTATAGATAGGTTAACTTACACACAGCACTGTCTCTTGGTGTTGGGTAGGTTTATAGATAGGTGTATAGATAGGTTTAGATAGGTGTATAGATAGGTTTATATAGGTTTATAGATAGGTTAACTTACACACAGCACTGTCTCTTGGTATTCGGTCCTCCAAACTTGGGTTTATCTAGACAGTTAATACATTCTCCACAGTGATAGGTTTAGATAGGTTTATAGATAGGTTAACTTACACACAGCACTGTCTCTTGGTGTTGGGTAGGTTTATAGATAGGTGTATAGATAGGTTTAGATAGGTGTATAGATAGGTGTATATAGGTTTATAGATAGGTTAACTTACACACAGCACTGTCTCTTGGTATTCGGTCCTCCAAACTTGGGTTTATCTAGACAGTTGATACATTCTCCACAGTCGTCCTCATGGTGACATCCCTTACAGGCGCCACAGCGGCGGGAACGGTAACCAAATGGACCCAGACCTTTCCTCTTGATGAGGCTGGAAACCTTCTTCACCTTAGTGACCTTCTGGTCTGAGAGAACAGGGCTGTCTGATTCATCTGGGGACCCTGAGTCTGACACACACACACACACACACACACACACACACACACACACACACACACACACACACACACACACAGAGACACACACACACACACACACACACACACACACACACACACACAGTATAGGGTTACACCTGACTAGGCCTGACCCCGACTAGTCGACTAGTCAGTCGGTAGGGGGCGCTGTCGACTGACAACCTCCCAGTCGAATGTGGTTTTTTGTTTTTTTCGCACTCGTTTTTTTATCATTCCACTTGCGGGGTTGGGGTGGTTAATGTCATTCGACAGGCAGTCGACTAACGGCACATTTATTCATATTAATTTCGACTATAGAAATCCTTAGTCGGGGACAGGCCTACACAGGGCCGTTGCTAGCCATTTGGGTGCCCTAAGCACAAATGCTTTCTGGTGCCCCCCCCCCCCCCCCCCCCTCACAGGGCCACCGTTTCACATAAGCAGTGATGGGCCATCCTGTTGTTTTCAGAACGATCCAACACCTCCAGTCTCCAGAACCAGTTAAACAGGTTTTGACTCATTTGATAATAAAAGGCTGAATTAATGAAGTCTAACACCTTGGATCAAGCTTCCTAATGCCATTGTAATGTATAGTTCCCCGAATCCCCCACCACTACTCATTGTTTCTCAGTTGCGAGGGGAATTTTTTTTCATGGGTTGACACCAACACTTGCCTGCTTGCCCGGGGAAAGTAAAAAAAAAAAAAAATGGTCGGGCAAGTGAAGACTGCTACCTGGTTGCCCGATCGGGCAAGTGTGCAACTTAGTGCACTATAACACAACACAAGATAAATTTGTCTTGGAGGCAGTCATTGCACTCTGCGTCTGTGTCTTTCTGTGGCTTTCTAGCTATAGGCCTACACAATTCCAGGCTGGGTTTGGGAAACAAAACAGGCAAATTAACATACAGATCAAAATGACCATTAATTTTCTACATTCTCTAGTTGTGTAGACCTGGGCTAATTAAGATGATGAATTTTAACTCTTGAGAGTGTAAAATGATACCAAATGGACCCGCAAGGGTCCATTTGGTTTCATGGCAAGTGCCTCCGAGACCTTAGTGTCAACCCCTGTTTTTCCTTCCCTGAATTCCTGGCCCAAGCTATAGCCTGGACCAGCAAATTAACCACAGCCCCTGTGAAATCCTACTGAAATCCTCATGTAGGCTGCACCCCTGCAGCCTACACAGAGAGGTGGGGGCGTGTGTAGGGTGAGGTGGTGGTGGGGGGCATCCCTGACCAGTTATACTTAGGGCCTCCAAAAGGTGCTGCGGCCCTGAATAAGCCCGCAGCCTGGCTGAGTATTTTAGCTCGTATAAGCTCGGTCAATTCTCGATCATTTCTTACCATTCAACATGTTATGTTGAAAAAACATGTTCCATGTTTTTTGCTGTATGTGGCGAGCATTTATCCCAAGTCTGCAAAACGTTATTAAATTAAACGATAGTAAATTGCAAAAAAGTCGGGAAATTCGCGGTAAAACAGACATCTTTTTGATCGTTCATATCTCCTTCAATTCTGGACCATTTTGTACATTTCAAAATGCAGCATGACGGGCAAAAATCACTCTCTCAGATGCTGTATAGGATATGCAGGTAGGTCTTCTCTACGAAGCGGAATCAAGAGAAATGTAAACGTCGGGATTTCAGTGGAAACGTGAAAGCAGCAGCATTGTCACAAGTTAATTAATGTATTTAATTATGCCTTACCTAAACACAAGCAAGTGACCGACAGCAGGCAGCTGTCTAGAGCTGTTTATAGGACAATCCATAAATAAGGAGATGAATTGAACTGGCGGTTCTGTGGACATCTCCAATGTGCACAGTCTGTGCACGCACGTGGCTTTGAAATCCCGTGATCTATTTCCCAACTCTATTTGACGAAATTAGTTTAAGGGACTGCGTGACAAACAGGGGGGCACCATGTCTCTGGAGAGGGGCACAAAGCAGAATCAACAGTTTTCTCGGGAAAATGCATATTTATAGATTTTTATTTTATTTTTCATGGTGCCCTGCCGGTCACGTGGTGCCCAACGCACTGCGCGTTATGCGCGTTGCCCTCCCTACGCCACTGGGTCTACACCTGACATACTGGAGACAGGTGTTGTATCTGTGAGGACTACAGACACACCTGACATACTGGAGACAGGTGTTGTACCTGTGAGGACTACAGACACACCTGACATACTGGAGACAGGTGTTGTACCTGTGAGGACTACAGACACACCTGACATACTGGAGACAGGTGTTGTACCTGTACACAGACACACCTGACATACTGGAGACAGGTGTTGTACCTGTACACAGACACACCTGACATACTGGAGACAGGTGTTGTACCTGTACACAGACACACCTGACATACTGGAGACAGGTGTTGTACCTGTACACAGACACACCTGACATACTGGAGACAGGTGTTGTACCTGTACACAGACACACCTGACATACTGGAGACAGGTGTTGTACCTGTACACAGACACACCTGACATACTGGAGACAGGTGTTGTACCTGTACACAGACACACCTGACATACTGGAGACAGGTGTTGTACCTGTACACAGACACACAGACACACCTGACATACTGGAGACAGGTGTTGTATCTACGTGCTGTGTTGTTCGTTTCGTGCACACACACACGCAATGTTTTGGAAAGCTCAATCCAGTGAGCTTTTTAAAACGCCTGGCGTTAATCGACAGGCGATTTGCAGAGAGAATCGAGAATCGCTGCGTTTATGCAGGCGTTTATCGTTGTCGTCTGGAAAGACCTTTACACGGATTAGCAGAAAAGCATCGGCTCACTCCCATTCGTCTGTAAGAACACATGCATATACAGTATAGTATATGGAACATGTTTCATGTGTGGTTTCATGTTTGCTAGTCTTGGGCAATATACCGGTAGTACCGTTTATCACGATATTGGAAATCAATACCGAGTAATATTGTTGTGTCTATAAAAAATACCCAGATAGCAAAATGCATTGATTCAACGTTGGATTTTGGTTAGATAACCAAAATTCAACGTTGAATCAATGCATTTTGCTATCTGGGTATCGAATACCGAATATCGTCAAATACCAACATTATACTGTATTCTATTGTGCGCAATGAGACTTTTAATTGTAACTATACAAACAATTTTCATGTTACACTCATGCCTAAAATAGCCCTTATTTGGGCTAGGATTTTTGGAAACCATGTATTTCCAACTCCAGCTTGTCCCTATTTAGGCTGCTTGAACAGCAGAGCGTTTCTGACCCCTCAATGTCGCAATTCTGAGAACTAGGTGACTGGTGGAACGTGTATGACTCTGATTGCAGGCCAATGCCATCTAGTTTTCAATATCGAGCTAATTAACACGTTATCAATACCGATATTAAAAAATCAATACTGCCCAAGACTAATGTTTGCGCTCTCAAAGAGTTACTTTTCATCTGGGGACCACCTGGAACCCTCTCTTGGCTAGCAGTACCTTTGGGCCCAGAGGAGGGTCTCTGAACCAGTACCTTTGGGCCCAGAGGAGGGTCTCTCTAGCAGTACCTTTGGGCCCAGAGGAGGGTCTCTCTACAGTACCTTTGGGCCCAGAGGAGGGTCTCTCTACAGTACCTTTGGGCCCAGAGGAGGGTCTCTCTAGCAGTACCTTTGGGCCCAGAGGAGGGTCTCTCTAGCAGTACCTTTGGGCCCAGAGGAGGGTCTCTCTACAGTACCTTTGGGCCCAGAGGAGGGTCTCTCTACAGTACCTTTGGGCCCAGAGGAGGGTCTCTCTAGCAGTACCTTTGGGCCCAGAGGAGGGAGATGGAACCAGTACCTTTGGGCCCAGAGGAGGGTCTCTCTAGCAGTACCTTTGGGCCCAGAGGAGGGGGAGATGGAACCAGTACCTTTGGGCCCAGAGGAGGGTCTCTCTACAGTACCTTTAGGCCCAGAGGAGGGTCTCTCTACAGTACCTTTGGGCCCAGAGGAGGGTCTCTCTACAGTACCTTTGGGCCCAGAGGAGGGTCTCTCTACAGTACCTTTGGGCCCAGAGGAGGGGGAGATGGAACCAGTACCTTTGGGCCCAGAGGAGGGTCTCTCTAGCAGTACCTTTGGGCCCAGAGGAGGGTCTCTCTAGCAGTACCTTTGGGCCCAGAGGAGGGTCTCTCTAGCAGTACCTTTGGGCCCAGAGGAGGGTCTCTCTACAGTACCTTTGGGCCCAGAGGAGGGTCTCTCTAGCAGTACCTTTGGGCCCAGAGGAGGGTCTCTCTAGCAGTACCTTTGGGCCCAGAGGAGGGTCTCTCTACAGTACCTTTGGGCCCAGAGGAGGGCCCAGAGGAGGGTCTCTCTACAGTACCTTTGGGCCCAGAGGAGGGTCTCTCTACAGTACCTTTGGGCCCAGAGGAGGGTCTCTCTACAGTACCTTTGGGCCCAGAGGAGGGTCTCTCTACAGTACCTTTGGGCCCAGAGGAGGGTCTCTCTAGCAGTACCTTTAGGCCCAGAGGAGGGTCTCTCTACAGTACCTTTAGGCCCAGAGGAGGGTCTCTACAGTACCTAGTTGGGCCCAGAGGAGGGTCTCTCTACAGTACCTTTGGGCCCAGAGGAGGGTCTCTCTACAGTACCTTTGGGCCCAGAGGAGGGTCTCTCTAGCAGTACCTTTGGGCCCAGAGGAGGGGGAGATGGAACCAGTACCTTTAGGCCCAGAGGAGGGTCTCTCTAGCAGTACCTTTGGGCCCAGAGGAGGGTCTCTCTACAGTACCTAGCAGAGCGTACCTTTGGGCCCAGAGGAGGGTCTCTCTACAGTACCTTTGGGCCCAGAGGAGGGTCTCTCTACAGTACCTTTGGGCCCAGAGGAGGGTCTCTCTACAGTACCTTTGGGCCCAGAGGAGGGTCTCTCTACAGTACCTTTGGGCCCAGAGGAGGGTCTCTCTACAGTACCTTTGGGCCCAGAGGAGGGAGATGGAACCAGTACCTTTAGGCCCAGAGGAGGGTCTCTCTACAGTACCTTTAGGCCCAGAGGAGGGTCTCTCTACAGTACCTTTGGGCCCAGAGGAGGGTCTCTCTACAGTACCTTTAGGCCCAGAGGAGGGTCTCTCTACAGTACCTTTAGGCCCAGAGGAGGGAGATGGAACCAGTACCTTTGGGCCCAGAGGAGGGTCTCTCTAGCAGTACCTTTGGGCCCAGAGGAGGGTCTCTCTAGCAGTACCTTTGGGCCCAGAGGAGGGTCTCTCTAGCAGTACCTTTGGGCCCAGAGGAGGGTCTCTCTACAGTACCTTTGGGCCCAGAGGAGGGTCTCTCTAGCAGTACCTTTGGGCCCAGAGGAGGGTCTCTCTAGCAGTACCTTTGGGCCCAGAGGAGGGTCTCTCTACAGTACCTTTGGGCCCAGAGGAGGGTCTCTCTACAGTACCTTTGGGCCCAGAGGAGGGTCTCTCTACAGTACCTTTAGGCCCAGAGGAGGGTCTCTCTACAGTACCTTTGGGCCCAGAGGAGGGTCTCTCTACAGTACCTTTGGGCCCAGAGGAGGGTCTCTCTACAGTACCTTTAGGCCCAGAGGAGGGTCTCTCTAGCAGTACCTTTAGGCCCAGAGGAGGGTCTCTCTACAGTACCTTTAGGCCCAGAGGAGGGTCTCTACAGTACCTAGTTGGGCCCAGAGGAGGGTCTCTCTACAGTACCTTTGGGCCCAGAGGAGGGTCTCTCTACAGTACCTTTGGGCCCAGAGGAGGGTCTCTCTAGCAGTACCTTTGGGCCCAGAGGAGGGGGAGATGGAACCAGTACCTTTGGGCCCAGAGGAGGGTCTCTCTAGCAGTACCTTTGGGCCCAGAGGAGGGTCTCTCTACAGTACCTTTGGGCCCAGAGGAGGGTCTCTCTACAGTACCTTTAGGCCCAGAGGAGGGTCTCTCTAGCAGTACCTTTGGGCCCAGAGGAGGGTCTCTCTACAGTACCTTTGGGCCCAGAGGAGGGTCTCTCTACAGTACCTTTGGGCCCAGAGGAGGGTCTCTCTACAGTACCTTTGGGCCCAGAGGAGGGTCTCTCTACAGTACCTTTGGGCCCAGAGGAGGGTCTCTACAGTACCTTTAGGCCCAGAGGAGGGTCTCTCTAGCAGTACCTTTGGGCCCAGAGGAGGGTCTCTCTAGCAGTACCTTTGGGCCCAGAGGAGGGTCTCTCTACAGTACCTTTGGGCCCAGAGGAGGGTCTCTCTACAGTACCTTTGGGCCCAGAGGAGGGTCTCTCTACAGTACCTTTGGGCCCAGAGGAGGGTCTCTCTACAGTACCTTTAGGCCCAGAGGAGGGTCTCTCTACAGTACCTTTAGGCCCAGAGGAGGGTCTCTCTACAGTACCTTTAGGCCCAGAGGAGGGTCTCTCTAGCAGTACCTTTGGGCCCAGAGGAGGGTCTCTCTACAGTACCTTTGGGCCCAGAGGAGGGTCTCTCTAGCAGTACCTTTGGGCCCAGAGGAGGGAGATGGAACCAGTACCTTTGGGCCCAGAGGAGGGTCTCTCTACAGTACCTTTAGGCCCAGAGGAGGGTCTCTCTACAGTACCTTTAGGCCCAGAGGAGGGTCTCTCTACAGTACCTTTGGGCCCAGAGGAGGGTCTCTCTAGCAGTACCTTTGGGCCCAGAGGAGGGCCCAGAGGAGGGTCTCTCTACAGTACCTTTGGGCCCAGAGGAGGGTCTCTCTACAGTACCTTTGGGCCCAGAGGAGGGTCTCTCTACAGTACCTTTGGGCCCAGAGGAGGGTCTCTCTACAGTACCTTTGGGCCCAGAGGAGGGTCTCTCTACAGTACCTTTGGGCCCAGAGGAGGGGGAGATGCCGGTCCTCTCATGCAGGGGCAGAGCACTGAGCCTGGGGATGTCGTCAGGGACCAGCGCCCGCGGCTGACCCAGGACCACCGCTGCTGCACGGCACACATGCTTGATCCGAGGACCCCCTGCTCTACGGAACTCCTGGCACACCGGGGACAGGTGTTGTACCTGTGAGAGCAGAAAGACACACCTGACACACTGGAGACACACCTGACACACTGGAGACACACCTGACACACTGGAGACACACCTGACACACTGGAGACACACCTGACACACTGGAGACACACGGGACACACTGGAGACACACCTGACACACTGGAGAAACACTGGAGACACACCTGACACACTGGAGAGACACCTGACACACTGGAGACACACCTGACACACTGGAGACACACTGGAGACACACCTGACACACTGGAGACACACTGGAGACACACCTGACACACCTGACACACTGGAGACACACCTGACACACTGGAGACACACCTGACACACCTGACACACTGGAGACACACCTGACACACTGGAGACACACCTGACACACTGGAGACACACCTGACACACTGGAGACACACCTGACACACTGGAGACACACCTGACACACCTGACACACTGGAGACACACCTGACACACTGGAGACACACCTGACACACTGGAGACACACCTGACACACTGGAGACACACCTGACACACTGGAGACACACCTGACACACTGGAGACACACCTGACACACTGGAGACACACTGGAGACACACTGGAGACACACCTGACACACCTGACACACTGGAGACACACTGGAGACACACCTGACACACTGGAGACACACCTGACACACTGGAGACACACCTGACACACTGGAGACACACCTGACACACTGGAGACACACCTGACACACTGGAGACACACCTGACACACCTGACACACTGGAGACACACCTGACACACTGGAGACACACCTGACACACTGGAGACACACCTGACACACTGGAGACACACTGGAGACACACTGGAGACACACCTGACACACTGGAGACACACCTGACACACTGGAGACACACCTGACACACTGGAGACACACCTGACACACTGGAGACACACTGGAGACACACCTGACACACTGGAGACACACCTGACACACCTGACACACTGGAGAAACACTGGAGACACACCTGACACACTGGAGACACACCTGACACACCTGACACACCTGACACACTGGAGACACACCTGACACACTGGAGACACACCTGACACACTGGAGACACACCTGACACACTGGAGACACACCGGAGACACTGGAGACACACCTGACACACTGGAGACACACCTGACACACGGGTGACTAGGGATGGCCAAATGGAAAGATTTTCTTAACCGATCGTCGTCAGACCTCTGCCGGTTAATAACCATTAACCGATAAGGAAAAAATGGGCTATTTTAATCCATTAAAAAAGGCCAATTATACGCGGCTACAGCCGGCTTTTTTCCGAGTCCCTTTTCCACCTCAAGCACTAAGCAATAACAATGGCTGCATTAGTTCTATGGACATCGCATCTGAGTTGTATATGGACATGTTCTGTTACTGTATCAGAAACAAATCAAATTTCGGGGACGGAAATGAGCAACCAATTATCAAATGCGTGCGTGCGTTACAGCACAAACACTTTGTGGTCGCTGCTCGACGAGATCACTTGTAACGCAGCGAGCGCCCTGTGCATGTGTTCTGAGAGAATCGATGTTAAATTAGGCTACTGTTACTGTGTACCTTTTGCAGTATTTTATCAATTATATCCATCACGCGCAGCGATGGTCGAGGGAGGGGAAAGAGCGTCCGTGATCGCCTTCTTTCTTGCTTTCTTTTCTTTTTTTGGAGGGTCGTGTTTGCAGGGCCGGCTAAAAAGCTGTGCACAGGGGCCAGGGGGGGGGATGCCCCCCTAAACGCCCTGAATATAATGACGCTGCCGCATAAAGTTTTCACCTGCCCCCTCCAATTATGAAATGTGAGAAAAAAAAAAAAAAAAAAAAAAAAAAAACATCTTTAAGTTTGAACGCACGCTCCGCTCCAAAGACTCTTACTTTCGCATTACTTTCACATTAGAACGGTCAGTCTCAGTGCAAGATTTACGCACACGCAGGCGCAGCCGTGCGCGCACACAATTCAATTCAGTCAGTCGCGGTCTCTCACCGAATGAGTTTTCATCTGACACACGACGTTCTCCAAACATATAACACAGACGCGGGGCCGTCTTGCTGCGGAACAAATCCATTGTCATCTCCCATCTGGACAGGAATATTTGTGCCTTTTTAGCCATGTTTATAATGTTCTCTCACACGGAGCTAAGCCACAGCAACAACGTGTGTAGTCCCACACTCGGCATCCTGCGTATACTGTATGATGCAATGTTAACAGCTGTGCGCTGCGCGATAAATATACAATCTACAAGCTCACAGAGCATTATAAGTGAGCTGCAGCACGTAGTTCTAAAACTAGGTGAATTATACCGCGCGAATACTGCAGTATAATATTTATTTTACAACGTACACATCTAAATGACCAAATAGCTCTGTGGTGAGTCATCATTTAACGAGTCACGTGCGTAATCTCCATATAGCCATGCATATGCGCAGCGTGTGCCGTGATGCAGACAGAGCAATGGCCTTACTGACATCCATCCAAAATAAAACTATAGGCTTAAATACATACAAAGATGGTTATTACCAAAGTTTGGTGAAAGCTCAGTGGCTGCTGGCTGCAGCACGCACACTCTGCTCCCCTGGCTATTGGGTAATAACGTGGATGAAATTGGAATAGTCCAGCGTGCCCCGACAGCCACGTGCGCTTTTATTTTTATTTATCAGTTAATCATTAGCCGTTAATGTTGTCGATAACCAAAATTCTTAACGACTAACGGTTAACGGTTAACTGTTGGACATCCCTACTGGAGACAACACCCTTTCACAGGTTAGAGTCAGCCAGAGGGGCTGCATTTGGACCCCGGGCTAATAAAAGCCCTGTAACTGAAAATGGTATGGGTGTGGCTTCATGAAGTCGCACCCATACCATTTTCTCCTACCCCCCCAATTGGGAGATGTTACATCCACCCTGAACCCTTACCTGTCCTGCTGGTGGTTCGGTCTTCACCAGGACCGTGCTGGGGGGGTCCCTGGGGTCCTGGGGGTCCTCAGCGTCGTCACGTTTCCGCCGTCGTCTCTTGGAGGTCACATGGTCTCTGGTCGCCATGGTGGGCGGAGCTCCTGAGAGGAGCTGTTCAGAGTGGAGAAAAATATATATGAGAAATAAAACTTCATGTCCAGTAAAACACCTTAATGTCCAGTAAAACACCTTAATGTCCAGTAAAACACCTTAATGTCCAGTAAAACACCTTAATGTCCAGTAAAACACCTTAATGTCCAGTAAAACACCTTAATGTCCAGTAAAACACCTTAATGTCCAGTAAAACATCTTAATGCCAGCGTAGGCCTACCATAGGGCTCCAGTGGGAGGCCTACCATAGGGCTCCAGCGGTAGGCCTAACGTAGGGCTCCAGCGGTAGGCCTACCATAGGGCTCCAGCGGTAGGCCTACCATAGGGCTCCAGCGGTAGGCCTAACGTAGGGCTCCAGCGGTAGGCCTACCATAGGGCTCCAGCGGTAGGCCTACCGTAGGGCTACAGTGGGAGGCCTACCATAGGGCTCCAGCGGTAGGCCTAACGTAGGGCTCCAGCGGTAGGGCTCCAGCGGTAGGCCTAACGTAGGGCTCCAGTGGTAGGCCTTCCCTCACCAATCGTGCAGTAGGACAAACCACAACGAATTGTAGATTTCATTCTTTAATCCATCTATGAGTCTGACGATCATCCCGTTGTCTACTTTCATTTAGGACAGAATGGACCATTTTCTTTTTTGTCCCATTCGCACCCATTCTATCCAATGCAATCTAATCCATGTCGCTGGCGCACAGGTAAATCAACTAGGGCTAGACGTCACTTCCTGACCTTTGACCTGGAACTTTTTGCTCAGATGGTGAGAGGACAGACAGGTTATTAGGCAGACTAGACAGTTGCCATGAAAGGAGGGGAGGGGGGGGTGACCACCAGACATGCTTTAAAAGGATCCCATATGGATAAATACATTGTACAGGATCCCAGTAAAAGGATCCCAGGCTGACAATCCCATATGGATAAATACATTGTACAGCGCTCAGGAGAGAGCCATGAACACCACATATTTATAAATAAAATTCTGTGAGAGCCACACCATTTTTTAAAGCGTAAAATACAAGGAAATGGGTGCATTTTATGTCATTTCAAAACTTAAAGTACAATAAGTCTGAGTTATTTTCATAACATTGTTATGCTGTTGCTAATCAATGATGAGTAGGCCTATCTCTTTTTTTTAAAAAATCAATGTATTTATGGTGTTTAGGGAGACAGGCGCAGCATGCCTGTATCCGCCCTGATTTCAACACATTTTAAGCACAATGAATGAGTTGAGTTATTTTTAATAACATTCTTATGCTGTTGCTAATCAAAGATGAGTATTTTGTTAATCGATGCCACATACCTACGGCGACAACACAGACTGCTGATAGATTGCTTAGCCTACGTCTGTGTTGACTCATCCGAAGTGAGAGGAAAAAAGGAGCCGCATTTCTGTCCTTCACTTGCGTTGCCTCAGTTTGATTTGACATCATGATGCTACGATCGTGATCAGTTTGGGTTAGGGTTAGGCCGATTGATAGATAAATAGATTGGATAAACAACTAGTGTATATTTGCCACTTTCCCACTGAAATTACTGCAGACCTGCTTTCTAGTCGGCAGTGACCGGCGCCGGTCCATGTGCAAACCAGTCTAATGACACTTTTTTAAATATAATTACTTAACGATTTGTCTGCCAGCCAGATGCAGCCATCAAAAGAGCCACGTATGGCTCACGAGCCTCAGGTTCCCGACCCCTGCATTATACTCTCTACTCTCTACTACTACTCTACAACTAGAATTGAACATTTAAAACACATATATGTTCTTTTTATAAACGACACACACACACACACACACACACACGCACACGCACACGCACACGCACACACACACACACAGTACTCTACTCACCCCAGAGGACTTGAGCTGTTTCTGCTGGTCGATCTTGATCAGCTGGACTTTGGCTTTCTTCAGCAGGTTGAACATCCTCCTGTTGGCTCCACTGAGACGAACCTTCTGAGATGATTTCTCCTCAAGCTCCTCCCTGGGTGGACCTGATGAGACAACATGGAGATATGAAGGTTCTGATTAGGGCTGTCATTTTCCCTCTAAAATACCATTTGAAATTCATTTCTTTAATATTTTTAATAATTGAATATTGTATTTGAATATTTACGTCATTTTAGCCCATTATTTAATATAATATAGCCCAGGTTATAGCCCATAAAATACTCTTGGTAATTATGCATATTCTATGCAGTCATTGGCTGGTATTCTCGATCGCTATGGTGTAGCCAGGTATGGTGTAAGTCTTCTCATTGGCTGCATGGCAGCAAATCAGGTCTCGGGCCTTGTGTGTAGGCCGAAAGCCTATACCACCAGGCCTGGGCCTGAGCTTACCAAATAATTACCCAGAATAATTAAAACCTGCAAGTCAAAAGGTCCAGAAATCACCTGACCCCCCAATTAAAAATGTTACTGTACTCCCCGGCTTTGTTCATCATGAGTTGAAGCTCTTGATGATAATTATTATGGATAATTATTTGGTAGGCCCAGGCCCAGGCCTGGTGGTATAGGCTTTTGGCCTGTACACAGAAGGCCAGACCTGATTTGCTGCCATGCAGCCAATGAGAAGACTTACACCATACCTGCTACACCACAGCGATCGAGAATACCAGCCCTTGACTGTGCAAACTCTGTCCACTAGAGGTCCCCATTCACATGCAAATGTGGGCCATTGTGTGCATCCTGATAGGTTTCGATGCCACATCAAAAGCGGTGACCTATAGCAACCAGCGCCTTCAAATGATCACACTATTACCATAAATGGCAGAACATAACGACCACAGTTTCCATGTAACTCGGTCATCTAGAAATCCCACAGCTGTAACTAATGTTGTTTATGACTGCGGCGGTTTTATACTGAATGCAGAGACTTTTATTAACTTATGTCTACTCTGCTAGCAATACAGGCTACTATAATGCACTGGACTTATTTTTGCATGTGATGTATCACCATGTGTGTATCTCTAGAGCAGTCTTTTCAACCTTTTTCATACCAGGGACCACTATTTATTCAGCATTTGAGCCACAGAGGACCACCATTTGATGACATTTTAGCACCACAGACCAAAACTAAAGATTTATTTTGCTTTTGTCCACAATTGCAGACTGGGTTTGGGAAACCAAACAGTCCAACATACAGATCAAAATGACCATTAATCTTCTACATTCTCTAGTTGTGTAGACTTGGGATAATTCACATGATGAATCTTGAAACCATGATTGAATATTGAAACCATTCAATCTCAAAGAGCTACATCTGGTTAACCAACTTTTCATCTGGTTAATGAAGTTAGCCTGGGGACCATCTGGAACCATCTCAAGGACCACTGCTCTAGAGGGTGTAAACTCAACCCACCTGGCTGTATCTCAGTGTCATGGTGCTCCTCCTTCTCGGGGGTGGTCCGTGGCAGTGTGGGGGTCCCTGGCAGCGGTCCCTGGTGGTCACTGGGGTGCAGCGACAGCAGCTTGGAGTTCCTGACGCAGACGGAGACCTTCCTGACCACTCCAGGAGCGTTCAGGTCCTCTATCTTCAGTTTGGACTTGGCGGTGGTTGCTCCTGCGCTGGAGGAATTCTCAGACGCCTCCACGTCTTCTCTCTTCATCTTGGACTTGAGCGCTGCAGTGGTGGAGGCAGAGAGGACCTTCTGGTCTGCTTTCTTCAGCTTGGCCTTCACCACACCGGCAGGAGCCTGGAGGTAGAGGAGAACATTCATTATTTTATTCATATTAATTTACCCCTTTGTTGTACTGAACGCGTTTTGGTGTTTTAGCTGTTGAAAATTAGCAGATCTACAAGCTCATATCACGCCACCGAGTGGCGCGATATGAGCTTGTAGTTCTGCTATTTTTGAAAAATTGTGAAAATGTGGTGCAAATCTCTGGATACATTATTTCGGAAGCAAACATTTTTAACTCAAATCTTTGCTTTTGGGGGGATCCCTAGATGTTTTTAGATGAGGTTCTGCAGCTAAATAATAGATATTTCTGGGGGTCCTTCCTATGAGCATCACTGACACAGAAAGAGATTTTTCCAGAAAAAAATAGAACCTCACGCCAGGGAGTAGAATTTAGTGTCACAAACTAGAATCTAGTGCCGGGTACTAGAATGTAGTGTCAGGAACTAGAATCTAGTGTCAGAAACTGGAATCTCACTTCAGAAACTACAGAATCTACTGGGAGGAACTAGAATCTAACGTCGGGAACTAGAATCTAGCGCTGTGAACTAGAATCTACCATCAGAAACTAGAATCTGATCAGGACACAATGGGTTACCAAGGGAACTCCTCATCAGTGATGGGCAGTAACTTTTGTGCGTAGTTGTGTAGACTTGGGCTAATTCACATGATGAATATTTTAACTCATGTTTACACTCTCAAGAGTTACAACTGGTTAACCAACTTTCCATCATTTAGCCTGGGGACCACCTGGAACCCTCTCAGGGACCACTGGTGGTCCCCGGACCACCTGTTGAAAACCCCTGCGATATATCATTTTTACCTTCAGGTCCAGGAGGCTCTTGGTCTTGGTCTTAGAGGAGGAGACCAGGTCCAGGTCTTTCTTCATCTTGGGCTGCTTGGGGAGCGCTCTGGGAGCCTTCAGGTCCTTCAGCTTGTTCTTCACCTTGTTCTTCTTGCCCACAGCAGACGAGGAGGAGGAGGAGGAGGTCTTCTTCTTGGTCCTGGTCTTGTCAGCGGTGCTGGTTCCACGGTGCTGCCTGAGGCTGATGCTCTTCACCTCGTCATCCAGACCCTCTGCCAGGTCTATGGGAGGAACAGGGACTGTGGAGGGTCTGGAGACAGAGCTGACAGCACTGATGGTACTGGAACTGGAGCTGGAAGAACCTCCACCAAGACCGGAGACCTCAGGACTCTTCTTACTGCCTGGAGGACAGAGAACAGGCATGGATTTACAATACCACCAGTCCTACAGTCATTATAATGACCATAATACCACCAGTCCTAAAGTCATTATAATGTCCATAATACCACCAGTCCTACAGTCATTATAATGACCATAATACCACCAGTCCTAAAGTCATTATAATGTCCATAATACCACCAGTCCTACAGTCATTATAATGTCCATAATACCACCAGTCCTACAGTCATTATAATGTCCATAATACCACCAGTCCTACAGCTCGACTGACACAGAGGACCACTTGGAACAGTTGGTTTTCATTATTTTATCTGCCTTTTTAATCTTTTTTATTTTTTTTAATGGGGTGATCTGGGCAGACAGCTGTGGAGCTGAGGTGTGGCTCAGTAATACCTGACTATACAGACTAAAAGCTCATTCAGAGTTTGAATGTTCGGTGATCACCGCGACCACCGCTATTCATTGACCACTACCAGCACCTCGCCCCTCCTCCCTCTCCCGTTCAGGAGTCTTAATGGTGATTGGTTCATATGAACCCCTAAGACCTCTAGACGACGTTGTGGTCGAAGTGATTGACAGGGCTGTTGGCCAATCAGGCCAACAGCCATATTGTAGGAAACGGTGGTCACGGTGATCGCCGAAAATCAAACTCTGAAGCGGTCAGTAATAGATGTAATAGAGTAATGTCTACCTGTGTGGAGGCTCTTCAGGCTCTTGTAGATCTTCAGCTGAGAGGTGCCAGAGGAGGTCTGCAGTCTATTCATCTTGTTCAGGTTGTTCCTCCTGCCCCCTCCTGCCCCAGGGGAGCGAGGGGAGCGTGGGGATCGGGGCGAGGGCAGGTCGTAGCAGCTAGGCTTGTTGGACAGGAACAGGTTTTCGTACTGGCTCTCCAGCGTCTTGCTGGGGTCCAGGCCGAAGCCCTCCTCACCCGGGGAGTCTCCCGGCAGGCTCCACTTGAAGCTGGGACTCCTCAGGAGAGACCTCCTCTTGGTAGGACTGGTGGAGAGAAGGTACCATGGTTAGACACAATACCACCAGTCCTACAGTCATTATAATGGCCATAATACCACCAGTCCTACAGTGACTACAATGTCCATAATACCACCAGTCCTACAGTCATTATAATGTCCACAATACCACCAGTCCTACAGTCATTATAATGGCCATAATACCACCAGTCCTACAGTCATTATAATGTCCATAATACCACCAGTCCTACAGTCATTATAATGTCCATAATACCACCAGTCCTACAGTGACTAGAATGTTCATATGTTTTATATTCAATTCCCTGATTGGCTAAAATTGTCTTTAAAAGTTTGCAGGGTTGGTCTGTTTTGAACAAAAAGCCTCAAATCATGAAGGCAGTGTGCCAATTCATGTTATTTTTTCAGTCACTTAGGAATCAATCCCACCCTTTTCACATTGTCTTTTTATTTGTAGAAAGTCCCTGGATGTCTCCGATTCAAACGGACGGACAGAAAATGCCACAAATAACGAAAGTTTGTCACAAATTTGTCACAAATGTGAGAAATGTAAACATTTGTCGCTGGGGGACAAATATCTTTGGGGGGATAAATACCCTCCAAATTGCTTCCACGTGATGCCTATGTAAGTGTGTATGTGTTATTATTGTTACCTCTTGTTGGACGACTTGGCCTCTCTCTTGGGCGATGGGAACAGACTGTGTTCTCTCTTGGGCGATGGGAACAGACTGTGCTCTCTCTTGGGCGATGGGAACATTCTCTTGGGGGATGGGAAGAGGCAGTGGTCCGGGGAGGAGGAGAACAGGCTGCGGGTCACTGCGCTGGCGTCGTCCAGCTCCTGGCTGGAGAACAGGTTGACGTCCAGCTGGGCTTCGCTCAGAAGGTCCTCCTCATCCTCTGCTGGAAGGATGGGGGACAGTTCGCCCTCGTCCCCCGTCCCCTCGTAGGGCTGAGAGATCACAACAATGAATTAAACTACTTGGAATACAAGAGTCTGGTTCGGGCAACCACACTAATTAACACAGGATGGGGGACAGTTCGCCCTCGTCCCCCGTCCCCTCGTAGGGCTGGGACATCACAATGAATTAATACAGGATGGGGGACAGTTCGCCCTCGTCTCCCGTCCCCTCGTAGGGCTGGGACAGCACAACAACATGGAAAACACTCATGATTAGCAGTCAATGTTTAAATTAAATATTCAGTTTGCCGTTTCACGTGTAAAATTAACCTGTGAATCATGTCCTCACTAGGGATGTCGCTAACTTCCTATAAAAAGTCAAAAAGGCAATATTTAACAATACAATTAAATAGTAGACTTAATAATCAATAAACAACGCGCCGTGATCTGCACATGCTCTCTACTAGTTCCTGATCTGAACAACCTAAGCTTGGGCTCTTTTTTATTATGAAGGAAGAAGCTAAACTTGCATGATGTGTGTTCTGTTGACTTTTCCCTCTCAGTTTGTCTCGTAAACACCATGTTCTTGATGATCATTATGATAAATTAGTGCATGGCTAACTTCACCCAATAGCCGTGGCAGTGTGGGAAGAGGAGGACGCGGCTCTATGGTTTTAATAACGTCACCATTTATACGTCAACAACACTCATTATGTTGCGGTAATCTCGTCCGTTGTCCCCTTGTCCCACCATCACTCGTATCGGCTTTAGTTTGACAAGCACCGTGCTTTCATTCCGCATCGCAGATGTAAACCTGCAGATGGAGGCTAAGCGCCTTGCAGGCAGCCACACTGCCACACTGTTCACTAGACAGGGCCATCTAGTAGAAGAGTTGCGACATTAGAGGGATTTAAGATCGCATTTATTGTTATATGTTAACCCCCCTAACCCCCTAACCCTCCCAGACTCTCCTCCCTTCTCTAAAACACCTGTACAACGCTCCACACATCCTAGACTCTTCTCCCTTCTCTAAAACACCCAGGACAACGCTCCACACGTCCTAGACTCTTCTCCCTTCTCTAAAACACCCAGGACAACGCTCCACACGTCCTAGACTCTTCTATCCTTCTCTAAAACACCCAGGACAACGCTCCACACGTCCTAGACTCTTCTCCCTTCTCTAAAACACCCAGGACAACGCTCCACACGTCCCAGACTCTTCTATCTTTCTCTAAAACACCCTGGACAACGCTCCACACGTCCCAGACTCTTCTATCCTTCTCTAAAACACCCTGGACAACGCTCCACACGTCCCAGACTCTTCTCCCTTCTCTAAAACACCCTGGACGACGCTCCACACGTCCCAGACTCTTCTCCCTTCTCTAAAACACCCTGGACGACGCTCCACACGTCCCAGACTCTTCTCCCTTCTCTAAAACACCCTGGACGACGCTCCACACGTCCCAGACTCTTCTCCCTTCTCTAAAACACCCTGGACGACGCTCCACACGTCCCAGACTCTTCTCCCTTCTCTAAAACACCCTGGACGACGCTCCACACGTCCCAGACTCTTCTTCCTTCTCTAAAACACCCTGGACACCTGTGTCAAACGGTGTTGTATGTTTTACAGACTAGCCTACAGAAACAGTGAGTAAGGTTTCTATGTTTACCATCAGGGGGGTGTGGTCTTTCCTCTTGGCAACGGACCGCGGAGTGACGGGTGTCTTGGGGGAGGAGCTTCTGGCCGTTGTCACGACAACGGGGGCGGGGCCAGCCAGCTGCAGGGCCTTCTTATTGGGCGATCCTCGGCGAGGAAGAACGGACATGCCAGCGTCGTCCATGAAGCGCTGCGGGGTCTTTATGACGCGAGAAGACCTGGCACTCACCTTTAACGATATTAATGCACACATTTATACCTTTATAATGCAGTTATGAATTATTACAGTTCTTTCTTTCCTGAAAATAATTCCATAATCAGTTGTTCCATAATAGTGTAAACATGAGAGTAAAAATGAAACCACATGGTTTCATGTTTACACTCTCAATCCGAGCATGCCCAAATATGGAGTGTGATGGGGCGGGCACGCACACACGCACACGCACACACACACACACACACACACACACACACACACACACACACACAGTTCACAACTCACCACCGGCATGATGAAGTGTTTGATGTTCTTCAGGAACCGGGAGGTCTTGGACGACTGCTGAGCCTCCAGAAGACTGTCTGGACCTCCATGGAGCTGGAGAAACATTAATATATGAATACTGGTCCTCTATAGACCTTTAGATACATTAATATATGAATACTGATCCTCCATGGAGCTGGAGAAACATTAATATATGAATACTGATCCTCTATAGACCCTGGAGATACATTAATATATGAATACTGATCCACTATAGACCCTGGAGATACATTAATATATGAATACTGATCCTCTATAGACCCTGGAGATACATTAATATATGAATACTGATCCTCTATAGACCCTGGAGAAACATTAATATATGAATACTGATCCTCTATAGACCTGGAGATACATTAATATATGAATACTGATCCTCTATAGACCCTGGAGAAACATTAATATATGAATACTGATCCTCTATAGACCCTGGAGATACATTAATATATGAATACTGATCCACTATAGACCCTGGAGATACATTAATATATGAATACTGATCCTCTAGATACATTAATATATGAATACTGATCCTCTATAGACCCTGGAGATACATTAATATATGAATACTGATCCTCTAGATACATTAATATATGAATACTGATCCTCTATAGACGCTGGAGAAACATTAATATATGAATACTGATCCTCTAGATACATTAATATATGAATACTGATCCTCTATAGACGCTGGAGAAACATTAATATATGAATACTGATCCTCTATAGAGATACATTAATATATGAATACTGATTAGGGTATTGGGGTATCAGGGTATGAGGGTATGGGGGTATGAGGGCATTAGGGTATGAGGGTATGAGGGTATTAGGGTATGAGGATATTAGGGTATTAGGGTATTAGGGTATGAGGGTATTAGGGTATTAGGGTATTGGGGTATTAGGGTATTGGGGTATTGGGGTATCAGGGTATCAGGGTATGAGGGCATTAGGGTATTAGGGTATTAGGGTATGAGGGTATGAGGGTATTAGGGTATGAGGATATTAGGGTATTAGGGTATTAGGGTATGAGGGTATTAGGGTATTAGGGTATTGGGGTATTAGGGTATTGGGGTATTGGGGTATTGGGGTATTGGGGTATCAGGGTATCAGGGTATGAGGGCATTAGGGTATTAGGGTATGAGGGTATTAGGGTATTAGGGTATTAGGGTATGGGGTAGGGTTTAATGCCGGGATCCCGGATTCCCGGGAAGCCTGGGTACGACGGACTTACTTTTCCTCCCGGGAATGCCTCCGGGACCCGTCTTCCCGGAGGTTATCATTTCTTTCTTAAATTTTCCACACAGATCGAGTTTTTCACATATCTATGTGTGGTCAAATACCAAATATAAGCGGGCCCTTGCATAATAAGACTGTAGGGCTACATGAAGGGAGCGTCGCGGTGCCAGCGGGACGCAATATTGGCGACGCATATGGTCTAAATGCGAGCGGTCAGGACTCAGGACCGTACGAGTACGACTGCTCTTGCCGAGACATCGTGGAAATGCTGGCGCGCGTGATGCGTCATGCATTTATAGATGCCGATCAGACACTTTAGCAATAATGAACGTACGAAGAGAACTGCACTCACTGGAGTCCTGCGCAGGCACGGACACGCGGACGCAAGGCATCTGTCCTGTCATTCATTATTAGTAAGCCTATAGGTCTATAGGCTATCGAATCTGAGAGTTTATTTTCCTCGCGACAGATTGTCTCTGTTCTACAACCTTTTGTTTTTCGTTGTGTGCATCATACAGTTACTCTGCAATGTTCAACAACTTACAACAGACTACCATTTGTTTTACCTGCAAAAACGCCACAGAGGAGCATCTCTCCCCCTCACTCTGACAGGCAAGCATGCAGACCAATAATCCTATGTCCACCGAGAATAGACAATAATATATTCTCTTCAAAATAAAATATATAATGTGCATTGTATTCCGTGCATGTCATGTCAGACAGCAACTAAAACCTGTATGTAGGCCTATAGCCGATAACACGCACAGCTGCAATCAATTCATCATTAAACAACGACACCAAATATTTCAGCGATGTCACCAACCTAATACAATTACTGTATATGCATGTTTTGCGTGCTACATTATTAATATTTGTATGTGATAATGCTCGTATTTTGGTCAAATGAAACGTTTAAAACAATAAAATATCACTATTCTATTGAGAATATTAAGTATCTACATATAAAAGCATTTCAGGGGGACTTTTTTCTATCTTTTTTTTTAACAGGATTTCCCGGGAGGGCCCGGGAGATCGTCGGCAAAATCCCGGGATGTAAAATGGGCCAAATTCGGGAAAAATATTAAACCCTAGTATGGGGGTATTGGGGTATTGGGGTATCAGGGTATGAGGGCATTAGGGTATGAGGGTATGAGGGTATCAGGGTATGAGGGCATTAGGGTATTAGGGTATCAGGGTATGAGGGCATTAGGGTATTAGGGTATTAGGGTATTGGGGTATTGGGGTATTGGGGTATCAGGGTATGAGGGCATTAGGGTATTAGGGTATGAGGGTATTAGGGTATCAGGGTATCAGGGTATTAAGGTAATAGGGTATTAGGGTATTAGGGCTCTCACCTGGTCCACCAGCAGGTCGGTCTCCTCCTGCTTCACCTTCATCTCCACCCGGCTCTTCCTGGGGCCCAGAGGGTTTCTGGGAGTTGTAGTCTTCTGGCTCTGGTTCTTCTTGCGTTGTTTCTTAGAGCCCAGGAAGTGAAGTCCAGACTGTCGCTTCCTGCGTCTCTTCCTGACGCCCAGCAGCCTGGAGGAGGGGGCGGGGCCTGTGGGGGGCGGGGCCTCCAGGGGCGGAGCCTCGGAGAGCCCCTCCCCCTCCAGAGGAGCGCTGCATGGAGGAAGAGGAAGGAGGAGAGGTTTAGTCCAGGGATTAGAACCTTTTTGATGCCAGGGCCCAATATTTATTCAGAACTAGGACCTTACGCGTTGTGAATTAGTAGATCATAACAGTGTGGGTAAAGTAAATTAATAGATTATACCAATGATCATTTAAGTATCTAATTGCTTTAATGTGGTTGTGGGTAGGCTATACTTTATCATGGGAAGCGGGAAAACAGTTGTGGCAAAGCAAGGCTGCCATCAGCCATGCAGGAACGTGGTGATAAATCAGTTTCTAGATTTTTAAGAAGTATTAGTTTTTTGCAAAACTAATCCTTGGAATGGATTCAGCATCACAAAAAACCTGTAGTTAGACATATCACATGCTACATAAAGCATGATGAAAACCCTCTAGTTAGACATATCACATGCTACATAAAGCATGATGAAAACCCTCTAGTTAGACATATCACATGCTACATAAAGCATGATGAAAACCCTCTAGTTAGACATATCACATGCTACATAAAGCATGATGAAAACCCTCTAGTTAGACATATCACATGCTACATAAAGCATGATGAAAACCCTCTAGTTAGACATATCACATGCTACATAAAGCATGATGAAAACCCTCTAGTTAGACATATCACATGCTACATATAGCATGATGAAAACCCTCTAGTTAGACATATCACATGCTACATAAAGCATGATGAAAACCCTCTAGTTAGACATATCACATGCTACATATAGCATGATGAAAACCCTCTAGTTAGACATATCACATGCTACATAAAGCATGATGAAAACCCTCTAGATGAAATTCTGCATGTTTTGCCTTCTATAGGTTGTGACTAGTCCCCCTAGTTTTTTATGAGGTTTATATTATAGCCAGATTTGTTCTTGATTGTCCTCCTCATTATATTTTTACTGCCATTATATTTCCTTAAAATCACACCCTTGTGAAACGATAAGAGACAGTACATGTTCACATACTTCCTCTGGTTAAAGGGCAGGGCCAGGAGTCATTCTAATCTACAGCACAGGTTTGTGTTTTTCTAGGCTGGTTCAGGAGTGGAAATGCATTCCTGTGTCAGCCTCTAGTTGGAACCATTAAGGCTTCTATAGATAGATAGAAGCCTTATAGATATAGTTTTAAAGGTAAAAACTAAGCATATTCACTATGTATTGCTGTTTTATTTCCATTTTCTTTCAGCTGTATGAGCTGTTAGTATAGCCTGACATAGTGGAACTGTTTTCAAACACGTGGCGGTGTCTGATCATGAAGGAGCGTTACTGGGTTCACCTACCAGAGGTCTCTGATCTCCTGCTCCGCTAGGATGGAGTGGTGAGTCTGGAGCTCTGTCTGGAGGTCTTTCTGGAGCCCTTTCTGAAGGTCTTTCTGAAGGTCTTTCTGGAGGTCTTTCTGGAGGTCTGTCTGGAGGTCTGCCTGGAGGTCTTTCTGGAGGTCTGTCTGGAGCTCTTCTGGAGGACCATCACTTTGAGAAGGAGGAGCCGCCGCAGGGGGGCGGGGTTTCTGCTTCTGTCTCTGTCCAATCAGACTCTTCCTTCTCTTCTTGCCTGGTTTAGACGTCCTCCTGAGAGTAGAGTGAACATTTAAGTTTGTTTAAAAGCAGACGCATACCCTCTAAAGTAACGGCTGTTTAAAAGCAGACGCATACCCTCTAAAGTAACGGCTGTTTAAAAGCAGACACATACCCTCTAAAGTAACGGCTGTTTAAAAGCAGACACATACCCTCTAAAGTAACGGCTGTTTAAAAGCAGACGCATACCCTATAAAGTAACGGCTGTTACTTTAGAGGGTAAAGTAACAGCCTCCATACGGCTGTTTAAAAGTAGATGCAAACCCTCTAAAATTACAGCCATAGGGGGAAATGCATAATAGTAATGATAGCATATTTTGGTGTTTATATACTGTAATAAAACGGGTAAGCTCCTAGTTTGTATCATATAGTGATAATGAGACAGGCAGTGATTGCCAGCTGGTACCTGGGCAGGCTGGGCAGTGGGTGGTGGTCTATGGCCTCCTGCTGGGTCTCCTCTTTAACCAGGGGACCCCCTCCTCCGTGGTGGTCCTCCACTGGGTCTGCAGGGACCACCGCCAGGCCCCCAGACGTAGGGCCAAGCTCCTGGTCCTCTTCCGGGTCGCTGGGACGTCCCTAGGGGTGGGCAAAAAAAAACATATGTCAATATATCACAATTCAGGGGGGGGGGGGGGGGGGGGGGGGGGGGGGGGGGTATTAGGAATAACAATATAAATGGATTCAGAACCTTAAATATCAGTATTGTATCATATCCTGAGGTAAGTGAATCGCCCCACCCCTACAGTAAGGTAAGGTAATGGTCTGACCTCTAGACGTCCTCTGGAAGTCTCCAGCAGGTCGTCAGACTGCAGCAGCAGCAGCTCACTCAGAGCATCCACAGGCACTGGGCAGAATGAGGCTGCAGCCGCCTGCGCAGCCGCAGTTGCCTGCGCAGCCGCAGTTGCCTGCGCAGCTGCAGCCTTCCTCCTCTGCGCTGCAGCTTTCTTCCTGGAGGAGAAGCTGCTGCTGCTCCTCCTCTTGCGATGCTTCGCCTGTGGAGTCGTGTAAAACATTCTATGATACAGTGGTTTTCAGTGGACCGGGGACCACCAGCAGTCCTTGAGAGGGTTCCAGGTGGTCCTCAGCTAAGTTGCTTAACCAGATGTAACTCTTGAGAACATAAAAGTGAAACCAGGTATTCACAAGAGTTAAAATATTCATCATGTGAATTATCCCAAGTCTACACAACTAGAGAATGTAGAAGATTAGAGGTTCAGCCGGCTCCACTGGCCTCACTCTAGACACAGTCCATATATAGGCATAGCTGAGTGAGGTCTCACTCTAGACACAGTCCATATATAGACATAGCTGAGTGAGGTTCTAGACACAGTCCATATATAGGCATAGCTGAGTGAGGTCTCACTCTAGACACAGTCCATATATAGGCATAGCTGAGTGAGGCCTCACTCTAGACACAGTCCATATATAGGTATAGCTGAGTGAGACCTCACTCTAGTCTAGACAGTCCATATATAGGCATAGCTGAGTGAGGCCTCACTCAGCTATGCCTATATATGGACATCTGACGTTACACATGTTACGTGTTACACCTTTTTCCAGAACTCAAATGTATAATAGGATGAGGAGGATTAATGGTCATTTTGATCTGTATTTTTTGACTGTTTGGTTTCCCAAATCCAGCCTGGAATTGGGGACAAAAATGTCATCAAACCGTGGTCCTCCATGGCTCAAATGCTGAATAAATAGTGGGCCCTGGGATCAAAAAGGTTGAACACCACTGTTCTATGATGCAGAGGGTAGCATTATTAGATATCGTCACCTTCTAAAAATAATCGCCTAAGTCATTTTTTGGCCATTTTTTGCGATATACTGTATATTATACAGTACTGTATAATATACAGTATATCGCAAAAAATGGCCAAAAAATGACTTAGGCGATTATTTTAAGAAGGTGACGATATGGCATAATGGCATCATAAAGAGTAGCAAAAATGGAACAAACAGCTCTGAAGGTAAGGGAAAGAAAGAAACGCTCTCCATGGCTTCAGTCAACCTTCGAGAAAGCAGTGATTAGTCTGGTAAAGAGAGTGTTGTCTGATCCCACACATTAGCCTATTTAAGATTGGTAGAACGTCCAACCTAGAAAGCCAGTAATGAATCGCTCTGTGCTCGATACATAATCCTCGCGGCCGTCCTACCCTCTCCTACGACGGAAGAACGCGGCTTTTGGCGTCGTGTTAAGAACGTGGACCAGAGCTACGCTGTAGAGGGGCGTCACCACGGAAACCAGAGACGCCAGTAGAAGAGGTGGATCCCGTCGGCGTCGCCTCCTTTATGAACTATGTTGGGCTTCTGTTGCAACGGCGACGGACCATGCCTACTGCTCTCGTCCTGTCCAAGGCCTAGACACGGAAACTTAAATTCCCTATTGTGAGTGTGAGTTGTTACCTTCTGGTAACAACTCACACTTTAGAGCAGGGGTGTACTCGCTTTTTTTGTACTTGAGAGCTACACGTCAAAAATGTGATTGTTTCATTACTGAAAATGCATTTCAATACCCCTAGAAAGTTTGAGCTTTGTAATAGTGGTGATGGTGTTACTTACTTTGATAGTGTTTAAGAATAATGCATGAAAAACAGAGTGGGAAAATTGGAAGGTTTGTATATGCTACTACTGATGTTTGAAAACAGTATTTGGGGTTTGAGTTGACAGTTCGTGATGTTGATTTTAGTTGCTTGCACCCAAAACTAAGAACTTTCACGTTTTTGTCCACAATTAGGAAAGAGAACTGACAAAACGTTGGGTCAAAAGAGTCAATCAAAAGAGTCAATCAATTATTCTATATTTCCTAATTACGTGGAAAGTTACGCATTTCAGATGTTTAAATGTAATTTTAACTGTTAAGATTGTAAAATGAAACCAAATGAACCCATTTTAACGCTCGCAAGAGTTACAGATATTTTTTATTACTTTACTATCTTCTATATGAAGACTGCCAATTGTACTTTTTAACTTTCTGTACAATGCTGCTAGACAGTGTGTTCTGTGCATGTCTTAAAGTTGCTGCACTTTTGCCCAAAACAGATTTCCCTTCAGGGACAACAAAGTATATCTCATCTTATCTTATCTTACCTCTCTGAGTGCAGACGGAGGAAGCATCACCTGGTCGTCCTGCGCCTGTAGAGGAGCACAGAGCTCCGCGGTGCCGTCAGGGACCACCGGGGGTCCCCACGCTGCTTCTGGAGACGTGGGACAGGGCGGGGGAACCCCAGGACCGTCCTGGGTCTGACAAGAGGACGGGGGACCCCCTGGAGCCTGCTCTGAAGACTCTTTAGGTTCCTCCTCCACCACGTTGTTCTTCTTCTTGGAGGTCCGACGTTTGGTTTTGGTTTCATTCTGAGAGGAGGGAGAGGAGCAGGGTGGAGGCGTGGGGGAGCAGGGTGGAGGCGTGGGGGGGCAGGGTGGGAGCTGAGCAGGGACCTCAGGAGGTGGTGGAAGCTCTGAGGAGGACTCCAGAGAGAGTTCGGTCTGGGACTCTCCGTTGGTGTCCTTCCCCTCATTCTCCTCCTCCACTAGGCCAGCCTCCGCCTCGGTCCGGAGCTTCCGTTTGGGCGCGGCAGCCTTAGGAGTGCTGCCGCGCGTCCTGGGAGGCGTGGGGGTGCTGGGAGGGGGAGGGGGACGGCGCCGCAGCCGCGTGGTAGGGACGTCCTCTGGGGCAGATGGTTGGACGTCTGGGGCAGATGTTTGTACCTCTGGGGCAGATGGTTGGACATCTGGGGCAGATGGTTGGACATCTGGGGCAGATGTTTGTACCTCTGGACGTTGTAGATCCTCCGGGGTAGATGTTTGGACCACTGGGGCAGGTACTTGGACCTCTGGGGCAGTTACTTGGACCTCTGGGGCAGTTGTCTGACCCTGTGGTCTGGGTACATGGCCTGAATCTTTCCCACCAGCCTCTCCTCTCTCCTCCCCCGGTGCTGGGAGGGCAGCGGCCGCAGGGCTGACCTGCTGGACCAGGAACGAGGGTTTGGAGCTCTTGCGTTTCCCCGGAGAGGAGACCTTCTTGATCTGCAGGGGAGGAACCACCTTGGAGGAGGTCTGCAGTGGAGGGACCACCTTGGAGGAGGTGTTGGAGGCCGGGTCGTGTGGGAGAAGAGGCGGAGAAGCAGCAGCAGCAGCAGCAGCAGCGGTCTTTAGGACGCCCCGCGGTGGTGCGGGGTGAAGCGGCTGAGCAGCAGTGCTCGGTAACGGCTGTTCCTCGGTCTTGGGGAGTGTCTGCTCGGTCGCCACGTCAGGCTGCGGCTCCGTGGTCTTCTCCTCTGCGGTCTGCTGGAGCACCTTGGAAAACAGTATTTGTGGTTTGAGATGACAGTTTGTGATGCTGAGTTTAATCTCTTGCACCCAAAACTAAGAACTTTCACGTTTTTGCCTACAGTTTGGAAAGAGAACTGGCAAAACGTTGGTCAAAATATTATACTATTCTACATTTTCTAACTGTGTGGACTTGGAAAATTACACGATTCAGATGTTTAAATATAATTTAACTCTTAAGAGTGTAAAATAAAACAAGTATTATTTATTATCTATACGAAGACTGCCAATGAGCTCTTCCCTAAGCCCCACCCTTTGGGGCGGGGTTTGTTCACTGTCCAATGCCAATCCATATACCGTATTGTCCGAATATAAGACTCGGTTATAAGACGACCACGATTTTTCAAGACCCATTTACAGAAAAAAAGAACATTGAATGTCAAATAGTATAGCCCCTAAATATAAGTCGACTCAATTTTTTAGGATATTTCCATTGGGAAAAAAAACGTAGTCTTATATTCAGGCCAATAGGGTACTTTAGCAACTGTTGCTATCCAGGTCAAGCTTTCCTCTTCCAACGTGCCTATTGGACAAGGCCGGATTGGGGAGGGGCTTAGTGAAGAGCTAATTGCACTCTTTAACTTTCTGTGCAATGCTGCTAGTGTGTTCTGTGTATGTCTTGAAGTTGCTGCACTTTTTCCCAAGACAAATTTCCCTTCAGGTACAATAAAGTTACCTGGCTGTGAAGTGTTTGGGAGCTGGTCTCCTTCTTGGGGCAGACCCTGGAGGTGGTCCTGGAGACCCTCCGGTCCAGACGGGAGGCCCTGCCGGCTCCTGGGCGCGGCCTGACGCCCCCCTCCTCCTCCGCGGCGCCGCAGAGCGCGGGCGTCGGCGTGCGTTCTCTGGACGCTGGTGCCGCTTTCACCAGAGTCAGAGTCCACACAAACCTGTCAGAGAAATGTCACACAAGGTGACAAAGTGGTTGAATCTCAAAAAGACCTACCCTGGCAGCCGTGTTATACAGTATGTACCTCTATTTATTTATACAGTCTGTACCTCTATTTATTTATACAGTATGTACCTCTATTTATTTATACATTATGTACCTCTATTTATTTATACAGTATGTACCTCTATTTATTTATACAGTATGTACCTCTATTTATTTATACAGTCTGTACCTCTATTTATTTATACAGTATGTACCTCTATTTATTTATGTACCTCTATTTATTTATATAGTATGTACCTCTATTTATTTATACAGTATGTACCTCTATTTATTTATACAGTATGTACCTCTATTTATTTATGTACCTCTATTTATTTATACAGTATGTACCTCTATTTATTTATGTACCTCTATTTATTTATACAGTATGTACCTCTATTTATTTATACAGTATGTACCTCTATTTATTTATACAGTATGTACCTCTATTTATTTATACAGTATGTACCTCTATTTATACAGTATGTACCTCTATTTATTTATACAGTATGTACCTCTATTTATTTATACAGTATGTACCTCTATTTATTTATACAGTATGTACCTCTATTTATTTATACAGTATGTACCTCTATTTATTTATACAGTATGTACCTCTGTTTTCTGTTAAGATACTGTCGTTGGTAAATCGTGACGCCAGTTGTTCTTTTTCATCTCCAAACAACTGTTAAATCCTGTGTCTAAATCTGGAGTGTCACCATGTGGGGTTAGATCAGTTTCACCTGAGTCTGTGTGTTGCTATTGGCTAACGGAGGGTTTCCCTGAGTCTGTGTGTTGCTATTGGCTAACGGAGGGTTTCCCTGAGTCTGTGTGTTGCTATTGGCTAACGGAGGGTTTCCCTGAGTCTGTGTGTTGCTATTGGCTAACGGAGGGTTTCCCTGAGTCTGTGTGTTGCTATTGGCTAACGTAACGGAGGGTTTCCCTGAGTCTGTGTGTTGCTATTGGCTAACGGAGGGTTTCCCTGAGTCTGTGTGTTGCTATTGGCTAACGGAGGGTTTCCCTGAGTGTGTGTTGCTATTGGCTAACGGAACGGAGGGTTTCCCTGAGTGTGTGTTGCTATTGGCTAACATAACGGAGGGTTTCCCTGAGTGTGTGTTGCTATTGGCTAACGTAACGGAGGGTTTCCCTGAGTGTGTGTTGCTATTGGCTAACGGAGGGTTTCCCTGAGTGTGTGTTGCTATTGGCTAACGGAACGGAGGGTTTCCCTGAGTGTGTGTTGCTATTGGCTAACATAACGGAGGGTTTCCCATACATGAGATGTAAGTCATTCACAAGCCTCAAGGCTCAAACCTACTCCAGGGTGAAGTGACTTGCGGTGAAGTCGTTTTTTAATGCTTCCTGCATCATACATACTACAGGGTGGTGAAACTGAGCCTTCATGGTACCATAATACAATGACACATATTGAAGCTCTACTGTGTCATCTCATTATTCCTGATTTTCCAGATCTGAACCACAAACCTGTGTCTCTTTTTCCTCTTCTTCTTCTTCTTGGATGGCTTCCTGGGTTTGTCAAACTTGGGGTTTGGGATCTTGTAAAGCCGCAGCGCAGGGACCTTCTCTGTGTCTGGGGACCCCCTCTGGGTCTCCGCGGACGAGGAGGACGGTGAGGGGTCCAAGACCAAGGAGGGTTTGGTCTCTGCCTTTTTATTACTATTATTATTATTATTATTATTCAACCTGCTGCTCTGTCTCAGACGGTCGCGGCGCGTCAGCGGCCGAGTGACACCCAGAGGTACAGGGATGCCGTCTAGAGGAGCAGGGACCCCCTCTAGAGGAGCAGGGACCCCCTCTAGAGGAGCAGGGACCACCTCCAGAGTAGATGGTTCCTCAGAGCTCTGGTCTGTGGTGAGGACCGGCGTAGAGACGGCTGCTCTGCTGCTGCGCCTCCTGCGTTGCTGCTGGGTGGTCCCTGGAGGAGCTGGAGGAGGACTCAGGGACCCCCCCTTGGCTTCAGGACTCAGGGACCCCCCTGTGGCTTCAGCCTCCTCCTCCTCCGTCTTGGGGATGGAGGAGATACTGTCCTTCTGGAGTCTGGAAAGTGGAAGTACATCAGGTTTAAACAATCATTTCTACTCATAGAGTAATAAAATGCAGAGGGGTAACGGGAGCCATAGCCCCGCTCCCCTTGCCGTTCATTTCAATACAAGTTGCTCAGTGGCGTTTTGAAGCATCCGGAAGATCGCCGGAAGTGCGCCTATTTCTGCATTTGGACACCAAAATTTGGTGTCCAAATGTGGAAGTATTTCCTCCATGAACGCGCCTGAAGCAAGGGATCATGGGAACGGAAAGGATTCATGAACGAGCGCCGTCGAGAACGAGCAAAGGAAAAAACACTAAACACTAACTAACCTAAACTAAACTGTGAGCTTATTGTCTGTCATATAATACATCCGTTATGTTTTGAGAGGTAGTATATGACGTGAGGACCGCTGGTTCATCTTATTATCTGTCATATAATACATCCGTTATGTTTTGAGAGGTAGTATATGACGTGAGGACCGCTGGTTCATCTTATTATCTGTCATATAATACATCCGTTATGTTTTGAGAGGTAGTATATGACGTGAGGACCGCTGGTTCATCTTATTATCTGTGCATATAATACATCTGTTATGTTTTGAGAGGTAGTATATGACGTGAGGACCGCTGGTTCATCCAGAAAACAACTTAAACACAAACTGCCCTGTCCGTGTTCACAAACCAAACCAAAGTAAGTCGCTCTGGATCAAGAGCATCTGCTAAATGCCTAAATTGTAAACCAGCGTGCGTTCTCTGGGGCGCTCTGCATGAATTCCACCCGCCTGAAAAAAAAGGTCAGACTAGAGGTCAGACTAAAATGTTCTGTCCAGTGAAGCAGCAGCAGCCATGTTGTTTTCAGAAAAAGTTTATCGGTGGGAGTGTGGGGAAAAAAAGGATCACATGACGCAAAGGAGGGCTGTGATTGGAGGATTCCGAAATGTTGACCAGTAGAGGGCGCTAATGATGTGACTTTTCTGAACAACCAGGAGTTGATCATTTTGTATAGAAAAGGGAAAAGTCAACGTTGATAGCTGACGTTGCTTGTTGATGTTGATCAAAACATTGCTAGGTGTATCAGGGCTCTTAGACCAAGACGAATTTCCCTTATGGACAATAAAGTTTACCTTGACCTTGAAGAGTTCTTGGCGTTGGCTCTGGGCGTTCTGGTGCGTTCAGAGGGGGCTGCTTGTTTCTGAGGGGTGTGTTGTTTTGCAGGGTGTTGTTTCTGGGGGGTGTTTGGTGGTCTTCATGGACCTCCTCTTCCTCCTCTTTCATCGTCATCTCTGCGTCCGGGCTGGACTCCGACTCCCCCACCACGGGGGGAGGGGGTGGGGGAGAGGGAGGAGGAAGGGGCGTGGCCCTGGCTGCAGACCTCCCCACCACGGGGGGAGGGGGTGGGGGAGAGGGAGGAGGAAGGGGCGTGGCCCTGGCTGCAGACCTCCCCACCACGGGGGGAGGGGGTGGGGGAGAGGGAGGAAGGGGCGTGGCCCTGGCTGCAGACCTCCCCACCACGGGGGGAGGGGGTGGGGGAGAGGGAGGAAGGGGCGTGGCCCTGGCTGCAGACCTCCCCCGCCGTCGGGTGACGGGGGGAGGGGGAGGAGGAGGAGGGGGAGGAGGAGGAGGTGTTGCTACTGCGGCACCGAGGAGGAGGGCTGCCGTTCCGCTGGCCGCGGCCGAGCCGACGCTAGGTGGCGCTGTCCCTCCTCCTCCTCCTCCCTCGTCCTCAGTGCCGTTCAGTCTCTGGAGAACTTTGTCCTGGTCTGAAGGATCAACCCTGGAGATCTGCTGCTCTCCTCCAGTAGATCTGGTGATCTTCTCTCCTCCTGGAGATCTGGTGATCTCCTGCCCCTGCTGGATCTTTTCTGTGATCTTGTCCTTCAGGACGGTGGAGTTGGAGTTGTTCTCTTTCTTCTTCTCCTTCTTGACTTTCTTCTTGGCCACCAGCTTGATGGTGATCCTGGGACCTCCAACGTGAGGCGCTGCAGGGAAGGGAGCCTTGGAGGCGGTTTGGGGGTCCATGGAGGCGGTCTGGGGGTGGTCCCCGTCCTGCAGTGTAGTGGTGGATCCGACCAGCTGGTCTTCCTCTGGAGTGTGAGACGCCGTTCCTTCCAACACATCACCGCCGCGCTTCGATCTCTGACGCCTGGTTTTGGTGTTGACAGAGTCACCTAGAGAGAGCACACACACACTAGGGATGTTAATCGACAAATATTTGGAATGTCGACGAATCGAGGCCGAATGTCGAAATGTTGTCGATTTTTTTATTATTATTTTTTTTTTTAGCCCGCAGAGATTTTTTAAATTACTTTTTTAGCCCGCGGCGCCCGCGGGACCCAACGCAAAATGCAACGCAGCCGTGTGCATGTGTTCTCAGAGAATCGATGTTAAATTAGGCTACTGTCACTGTGTACCTTTTGCAGTATTTTATCAAAGATATAATCCATAACGCGGAGGGGAAAGAGCGTCCGCGATCGCCTTCTTTCTTGCTTTCCTTTTTTTCTTTTTTTACGTTGCATTTGCAGAGCCGGATAAAAGGCTGTGCACAGGGGGGGGATGCCCCCCTAAACGCCCTAAATATAACGCAGTTGCCGCATAAGGTTTTCGCCTGCCCCCCCAATTGTGAAACTTTATATCCGGGCCTGACAAAAGCCGACAAAGAGAGAGAGAGAGAGAGAAAAAAAACATCTTCAAGTTTGAGCGCACGCCGCGCAATTTTGGGAGCATGTATTGTTGGGTTTGGCTATATAGTGACCACAGATGTGTTCTAAAAGTGTGAAAAACTTTTCAATTTTCCTCGTCTGGTGAATTTTTCAATACACCAGACGAGGACTTTAAGATTTTGCCTAAAAAGAAAACCTCGATTTTTTTTTCTTTGAAACCTCAATTTCGATTCCAATTTCGTGTTTTTTGGGAGGATAAAACTAATTTAACTCGACTATTCATTTTAAATATGTTTTTATTCCATTCTCCTCCCTCCAAAAAGGAATAAGGTGTTTTTAATGAACAAAGACAATGGATAAAATACAAACTTCACTTTTCTTCCTGTTAATGAACATATACTGTATAAAGGTAAACAGTAGAACACAAATTGCATTTCTTTTCTCTTTTTGTTGTCTTGGAATAAAGTAATTTTTGATTTTCATTTTTTTATGTTGTCCAAACTCTGAAACCTCGATTTCGATTTGATTTTGATTAGTTGTGAAACCCTACACCAGACAACACTATCAGACTTTTTATCATGACAGAGATCTCCAACTATGCAGGTGAAAAGGTTAATTGTTTGCCTTTCTGTGTGGAGTGGAGTTTGCATGTTCTCCCCGTGTACCCTAGGGTAGATACCCTCACAAAAACATGCAGTAATCCTGGACTCTAGACTGCCTCCCCCTGGCCAGCCGGGGCGTCTGATGGAGGGGACAGGAACTGGTTGGAATAACGTGTTCCTTCCACACGCTATGTCCAACCAGGGAAACTCCCCCCTGTCAGGTAAGGCAGCTTGGACTCCTCATGCATTGAAGGAAGCATGAGGCCAGTCTGCTGCCTCCTCAGGTTGGCGGAGGGTGTGTAGAGCCCAGGATCACATTAGGAATTGGCACTGGGTGAAAAAATGGGTTACAAAATCGTGGGATAAAAATTATATAAAAAAAAAGAAATGGTTAATTGTTGAACAGGATAGATTTTAGTATTCAGGTTATATAAATGGCACAATGTTGTTTTGGTACAAGTTTAAACTTCAATAACAGTCAGTGTGGTTCCATATCACTGTTATAACCACTGTTTAAATATTACTTTTTCCAGGAAAAGCAGGGTAAAGGGCTTTACAGTTACGGTTTGTTCCGGTGATTCCATCGTACCACTCAGTGCTGACAGACGAGAATCGCGTAGCGAGAAAAAAAAAGTTGACAGGACTACATCGCGGGCGTGTGGATGAAACAACACTGGATAACGGTGTCACACGCTTGATTTATCACACGCCGTTTTCTGGGCACAAAACGCCGGTCCAACTGAAAATTAGCTAGAATGCACGATTTGTTGCTGCCCAACTGTAAAACCCTTAAGGATATTACTATAATGGGTAATATGTAATCTGTTACTCTGCCAAAACACTGATTACTTATAACAACTGAGCTTGTTGCTGCATGATGTGAAAATAGAACAGATCTACAAGCTACCAACAGATAGCAACAGAGATGTGCAGTAGTTTGTAGATCCTAATCCACCGCAGCATTCTGCACACATGACCTACACTACAAGTTGTCTGTAAACACATTGTGTTGTACATCTCTATTCTTTAACACATGACCTACACTACAAGTTGTCTCTAAACACATTGTGTTGTACATCTCTATTCTTTAACACATGACCTACACTCAAGTTGTCTCTAAACACATTGTGTTGTACATCTCTATTCTTTAACACATGACCTACACTACAAGTTGTCTCTAAACACATTGTGTTGTACATCTCTATTCTTTAACACATGACCTACACTACAAGTTGTCTCTAAACACATTGTGTTGTACATCTCTATTCTTTAACACATGACCTACACTACAAGTTGTCTGTAAACACATTGTGTTGTACATCTCTATTCTTTAGCAGGTCAGAGGGGTAACTGGGAAAGTAATAAAGTAATATGGAATATATTACTCTGTGATTCAAGTAATAAGTCACAGGGGTCGACATTAAGGGAAATTTGGCACTGGCCCTTCGGGCCAGTGGATTGTCCAAGTCACTGGCCCTACCATTAAAATCACTGGCCCAGGGGAATCGCCCTTTTTCCTTTTTTTGTATTTTTATTAGGGATGTCAGTAATGGTTAATTTTGTTGCCGACTAGCTTACAGGATTAACCGGAGGTTATTTGGATATTTATTTATTTTTAACTAGCCTATCCAGTAGGATATTTTTTTTATACCGTAAATTTAATATGGGCCTACATTCATATTGGTAGACAAATGATACCTATCCTATACATTTATGTATGCTCCTTTTAAAAAGGCAATACAAATAATAATCAATAAACAACGCGTCGTGGTCTGCACGCATGGCTCCACATGCGTGCACGCATGGCTCCACATGCGTGCACGCACGGCTCCACATGCGTGCACGCACGCATAATCTACAACACTCGTCGTTTCCACTTCTGATCTGAACAATCAACTGGGCTGTTTTTTATTATTAAGAAAGAAGATGAACTTGCATGATCTGTGACTTTTCGCGGCGGAGAAACCCTTTAAGTTCGTCTGGTATTATGATGAGGAGGAGGAGGAGGAGGAGGAGGATGATACGTTAGCGCATGGCAAACTTCGCCCAATAGCCATGCTAGTGTGGACAGAGGAGGACGCGGCGGCGGATTTTATAGCGCTAATAATGTCAAACACGTTGTCCCACTATGACTCGGTTTTAGTTTTGACAAGCGACGTGCACGGCAGTTCATTTCACAGCGTGGATGTAAGCCTGGCGATCGAGGCTAAGCGCCGAGCGAGGTCTGGCAGCAGCCAGCCACAGCGGTTCAGTAGACAGACAGAGCCATAGATATATATAAGAAAGGTAGATGGCTTGAAGTGGAGCCTCTGACGTCGTTCACGGCGGCCAGCGCGGGCGAGCCATCTAGCTTTCTTATATCTATGGACAGAGCCATCTGTCGAGCGCATGAAAGAGGGACAAACTGGAATAGTTCGTCTGTGTCAGAGCGCAAAAAACAGCTATTTTAAAGTGTTTATGAGTTAGGATGAGTTTTTGTTCATGGACATTGACTTGTTAAATAAATAAATAAAATATTGTAAAATAAAAATGTATTTATTATTAATTTATTTTTAGGAGGTATTTCTCTACTGGCCCATCGGGCCTGTGTAGGGCGCCATCTGGTGGTCCGAACGTGTATTGAAAGGCCTTCGGGCCATTCGGGCCATTTATAATGTCGACCCCTGAGTCACATAATATTAGTACTTTTTTAACTAAAGTAAAGATATTACTCTCCTTAGTAACACTGCACAAAACTGGTTATAAATACACTGCGTTCCAACTTATTATGCAAATCATGTTTTTGTTTGATTTTCCAACATAATTGATGCAAATGATATCAGCATAATTTTCAAGTCATTAGCTGTCAATTTATATTTCAAATGTTATTGAACAAACCTCCTAATGAAAACAGAATTTAGAAAATAAATTAAAAACTGTTTTCGCACTGTTCCAGGTTATTATGCACATCATAGTTTTAAAACATTTTCTAGTTTGTAAAGAACTGAAAATAGTAATTTGTTGAATTCATAGCAATAAGGAGGTCATATGTACTGGGAAAAAATGCTATTTCAATCCAAAACATGTTAACAGGTCCAGTTACATGTTAACATGGGACCCCTTGTTTGATAGCAGCTTGCGTCCATAAAACTTGTGAGTTTATGGAGAGTTTCTGCTTGAATATCTTTGCAGGATGTCAGAACAGCCTCCCAGAGTTGCTGTTTGGATGTGAACTGCCTCCCAACCTCATACTGTACACAAAGACTAATTTTCAAACAGTCTTGTTCACTGATGAGTGCCGTCCAACAAGGCTGCGACGTCAGCAAGGAGGTGGCGGAGTCATGTTTTGGGTCGGAATCCTAGGGAAAGATCTGGTTGGCCCCTTTAGGGTCCCTGAAGGTGTGAAAATGACTTCTGCAAAGTATGTTGAGTTTCCGACTGACCACTTTCTTCCACGGTACAAAAGGGAAGAATCATGCTTTCTGAAACAAAATCATCTTCAAGCACAACAATGCACCATCTCATGCTGCAAGGAATACCTCAGCTTCATTGGCTGCTATGGGCATAAAAGGGGAAAAAAATCATGGTGTGGCCCCCATCCCCCCCCCCCCCACCCTGACCTCAATCCTATTGAGAATGTCTGGAGCATCCTCGAGCGAAAGATCTAAAGGGGCCGACCAGGTCTTTCCCTAGGACTCCGGCCCAAAATATGACTCCGCCACCTCCTTGCTGACGTTGCAGCCTTGTTGGGACATGGTGGCCATGCACCAACCATCCACTACTCCATCCATCTGGACCATCCAGGGTTGCACGGCACTCATCACTGAACAAGACTGTACTGAAAAATGTACAGTATGAGAGTGGGAGGCAGTTCACATCCAAAAAGCAACTCTGGGAGGCTGTTCTGACATCCTGCAAAGACATTCAAGCAGAAACTCTCCATAAACTCACAAGTTTTATGGACGCAAGCTGCTATCAAACAAGGGGTCCCATGTTAACATGTAACTGGACCTATTAACATGTTTTGGATTGAAATAGCTTTTTTCCCCAGTACATATGACCTCATTATTGCTATGAATTCAACAAATTACTATTTTCAGTTCTTTACAAACTAGAAAATGTCTTGAAACTATGATGTGCATAATAACCTGGAACAGTGCAAAACGCACTTTTCCAAGCTTTTAATTTATTTTCTAAATTCTGTTTTCATTAGGAGGTTTGTTCAATAACATTTGAAATATAAATTGACAGCTAATGACTTGAAAATTATGCTGATATCATTTGCATCAATTATGTTGGAAAATCAAACAAAAACATGATTTGCATAATAAGTTGGAACGTGGTGATACATAAGGGTAGTTATTTTACCTTTGGGAGGGTTCTGTTTGGATCCTAGAGGTGCTTTTCTCTCCGTTTCAAACCCTCTGCAGTCATCACCCTAAAAGAAAACACAGAAAAAGGAGACAGTGAATAGAAGGTTTGGTGACCTTTGGTGACCTCTACCGTCACAATTAAACCACACACTGAACAAATTAAAGGTATCAGCATCAATGATCTAATCTTAACCCATTCAACACACTGGACAGGTTTCAGTATGGATGAGGCAACCGGTACATCATCATTTTTACCTTTTTTCAAAAGTATCATTCGGAGCTACAAGCCCATAGCTTGTAGATCTGATATTTCCCAATAGTTAAAGTTTAAAATAATATTTAATGGTGTCCATAAAAGGTCATGCTTCATGGAATGAGACACTGATAAGATTTAACCCTTTTCTGTGCAGGACATGTTGTCTGAACCAAACCTGATCCTAATCATTTGAGACAGAATCAACAACATAGTAAAGGCCCTTCTACACTAGCAATGTTTTGATCAATATCAACTAGCAATGTCAACATCAACAGGCAACATGATGAGACACATGGCAACAGGCAACATGATGAGACACATGGCAACATTAAAAGGGGAATTCCGCCCATTTTCATTTTTTCCTGAGAGTGTACAAATGTGAACCAAATGGACCCTAGCGGGTCCATTTGGTTCAATTTGTACACTCTAAGAAAAAAAGAAGCCTAGTTTGCATTGAATCATTTTCACCCAACAGCTACCCAACTCAAAATATTCATTTAGAGGAATAAAAGTTACAAAATCCTTGTTTTTGTCCACAGCAGTGAAGCAGCAGCCATGTTGGTTTCAGAAAAGTTTATTTGTGGGAGTCATAGAGTAATAAAATAACAGAGAACGGACTGGAGCGACAGCCCCGCCCCCTTGCCGTTCATTTCAATAAAAGTTGCTCATTGGCGCTTTGAAGCACCCGGAAGACCGCCGGAAGTGCGCCTATTTCCGCATTTGGACACCAAAATTTGGTGTCCAAATGACCGCCGGAAGTATTTCTCCATGAACGCGCCCGAAGCAAGGGATTATGGGAACCATGAACGAGCGCCACCATGAACGAGCGCCGTCGCGAACGAGCAAAGGAAAAAAACATCAAAAAGCATCAAAAACAAGCTTGTGGGTTTGCATTGAGCTTATTATCTGTCATATAATACATCCGTTGTGTTTTGAGAGGTAGTATATGACGTGAGGACCGCTGGTTTATTCAGAAGACAACTTAAATACAAACTGCCCTGTACGCGTGCACAAAGCAAACCAGCGTGCGTGCTCTACGGCGTTCGTGCATGAATTCCACCCGCATGCAGTACCAAACTTGACCACCAGGGACCGTAGCTTCAAGCCTGGAGGCACTATCTCTGGATGTGGTGGGAGTCTAGGAGAAAGGATCAGGTGACGCCAAGGAGGGCTGCGATTGGAGGATTCCAAAATGTTGACCAGTAGAGGGCGCTAATGATCTGACTTTTCTGAACAACCAGGAGTTGATCATTTTGTATAGAAAGGTGGAAAGTCAACGTTGATAGTTGACGTTGCTTGTTGGTGTTGATCAAAACGTTGCTAGGTGTATCAGGGCCCTAAATCTGCAGCATAGAAGTCATTATATATTCTGAAAGCAACCAGGGAAATCACAAGAGTAAACCAAAGAACCAGAGTTCTGGGCAGAATGTCCAAATTAAAATGATGAGAATCACTGCTAGAACACTGTCCTACATTTACAAATGGGCTATGCCCTGAAATTGTATTTATTTTAACTATAAGGGTCTATAAGGGTCTCTTTGGCTATCAACCCATAATTTAGCTGGGCCAGAGTGCAATGACTGCCTTCAAGACAAATTTATCTTGTGTTGTGTTATAGTGCACTAAGTTGCACACTTGCCCCATCGGGCATGGTTGAGAACAGGTTCTCAACCATGGACCATTGGTTGAGAACCTGTTCTACATCTACCAGTAAGTTAAGATATTCCACTTTCAAGATTTATTTGTCATTTTATCAACTCAGGCTTATTTTAAACATCGCAGACGATTGCTTAGGTTTTGACTCATGTCAGTTTTTATTTGTCTGATATGAAGGGGACAGGGCAGCTGAAATTAATATTAATATAATATAATATTAATAATTTATTTGTCTGATATGAAGGGGACAGGGCAGCTGAAATTAATATTAACTCACAAAAGCTAAGTAGGCTTTAAAATGACCAATCCTTTTTTTGGAAGTGAAATATCCCTTTAATTATTTGTTGAAAAAATAAAGCCCCAAATTTCTGCGCGCATGAACTGGTACCCTCCTCAAAATATCAGGGGTTTTCAACAGGTGGTCCGGGGACCACCAGTGGTCCCTGAGAGGATTCCAGGTGGTCCCCAGGCTAAACGATGGAAGGCTGGTTAACCAGATGCAACTCTTTGAGAGAACGGCGTCATTAATTAATGGCGCAGTAATCACCATTAATTACACATACTAGTGCAGTAATCCTGTGTGTCTACATGGTAATACATGACATACTACTACTACAGCTACTATACCAGGGGTGGGCAATTATTTTTTCCCAAGGGGCCAAATGAGATACATAAAATATTGTGGAGGGCCAAGACTAAAGGCTGAACTAAAGTCTGTGTAATTCTTATTTAGTTTCAAGATAAAAGTAAGAGTAAGACCAACCATTTTGTCTGGGGTAAGCTGTAACTTGTGGTGTCTGGGGTAACTTGATGACATTTTAGCCCCACAGATCCCAAAACTTTCTTCAAGATTTCTTTTGTTTTTGTCCACAATTCCAGGCTGGATTTGGGAATTGAATGTGTAGACTTTGGGCTGATTCAGATGATGAATATTCTAACTCTTGAGAGTGTAAAAATGAAACCAAATGGACCCGCAAGGGTCCATTTGGTTCCCGCAATGGACCCGCAAGGGTCCATTTGTACGCTCTCAAAGAGTTACATCTGGTTAACCAACTTTCCATATTTAACTTGGAACTCTCTCAAGGACCACTGGTGGTCCCCGGGCTGGTCAGAGTCAGCCAAAGGGCCGCATTTGGCCCCTGGGCCGCATAATGCCCAGGTATGTACTACACTGAGATCATGAAGGGACAGTTTTAGTTTCTCTGAAGTTTCTGCAGCACTAAACCACTAAACACCTGACCCTGCACGTGCACACACACACACACACGCACACGCACATGCACATGCACACACACACACGTGCATGTGCGCACACACACACGCACGCACGCGCACACACACACACACACGCACACACCTGTCCACTCTCTGAAACGTCTCCCACGTCAAGTGTTTTCATTTATGTGTGACAAATATTGATGACAAACTGAATTAATCTCAGCAGGTTTTAATAATAACAGCTTTAGAAATAGTCTGACATCAGGATGTAAATAATGTTGATCAAACTGATCATCAGTTATTTCATCCATTAAGACCTGATTTAGAACTGATTCTACAAATGACTTCTAATTCCTCACAAAATCTCATTATTTCTAGGTCAGTGGTCCTCAATATCACATGTCAAGGACCCCCAAAATCATGTGTATATCGGCCGCTTATACCGCGTTCACCGTGAGAATATTCTAAGATGTACAACGCATTTTGACAATTTCTCAAAATACATTAGACCTACAAGCTCAAGCGTGTCACTCGCACTGTGAGCTTGTAGGTCTGATATATTACTTGTAACAGGGCTTGACACTAACACTTACCCGCTTGCCCGGGACAAGTAAAAAAATGGTGGGGCAAGTGAAGACTGCTACCTGGTTGCCCGATCGGGCAAGTGTGTGACTTAATACACTATAACACAACACAAGATAAATGTGTCTTGAAGGCAGTCATTGCACTCTGCCTCTGTGTCTTTCCCTGCTTTCTAGATATCCACAATTCCAGGCTGGATTTGGGAAACAAAACAGGCAAATTAACACACATCAAAATGACCTAATCTTCTACATTCTCTAGTTGTGTAGACCTGGGCTAATTAATATGATTCATTTTAACTCTTGAGAGTGTAAAAATGAAACCAAATGGACCCGCAAGGGTCCATTTGGTTTCATTTTTACACTAAGGTCTCGGAAGCACTTGGCCATCGGGAAAGTGCAAGTCAGGTTCTACTTGCCCTCAGGTCATGGTCACTTGCCTCCCAAAAATATATTGTAAATTTTGCATTTAAGTTTACTTCCTACTTGGGTGCTTTAAACCAGGGGTTTTCAACACGTGGTCCTTGAGAGGGTTCCAGGTGGTCCCCAGCTAAGTTGGTTAACCAGATGTAACTCTTGAGAACGTAAAAATGAAACCAAATGGACCCATGCGTGTCTATTTGGTTTCATTTTTACACTCTCAAGAGTTAAAATTCATGATCTTAATTAGCCCAGGTCTACACAACTAGAGAATGTAGAAGATTAATGGTCATTTTTATCCCACAGTGGTTACAGACCCAGTGGTCCCTGACCCCAGCAAAATGATAGTTTGGAACCAAATGGACCTGGGAGAGAGATAGGTAGAGATAGCTAGAAAGCAGGGAAAGACACAGAGGCAGAGTGCAATGACCACCTTCAAGACAAATTTATCTTGTGTTGTGTTATAGTGCACTAAGTCACACACTTGCCCGATCGGGCAAGCGGGCAAGTCTTAGTGTCAAGCCCTGATCACCAATACTTTCTACCCTGAACTCGGCTCACTCTCCTCCAATATCCCCCAATCTGCCTGTAACCTTGGAGTCTTCTTTGATCCTGACATCTCCTTCAACACCCAGGTCACTAACGTAGTCCAGTCCTGTTAGCTTCACATTAGAAACATCGCCAAAATTAAATCTGTTCTCTCATATGCAAACTTGGAAACGGTCATCCATGCTTTTATTTCTTCAGGTATTGATTATTGTAAAGCTTTATAAAGAAACAGATGGTGCAGACCTCTGCAGCGTGAAAACATCACCCCCATCCTGGCTAACCTCCAGAAAAGACTAAGATTTATCTATTACATTTAAAGCTTTACAACAGGGGTTTTCAACAGGTGGTCCGGGGACCACCTGTGGTCCCTGAGAGCGTCCCAGGTGGTCCTCAGGCTAAATGATGTAAAGTTTGTTAACCAGATGTAACTCTTTTCACACTCTCAAGAGTTAAAATATTCATCATCTCATCATGTACCGTCTGCAGGACGAAGCAAGTGTCTGTCTGCAGAGAAACAGCTGCAGCATCAAAGTAGAAGCAACGTGAAGGCAAAATGACCACTGAGATGAGATATTCATTCATCTCATTCTGCATGACCACCGAGATGAGATATTCATTCATCTCATTTAGAATATTAACGTTTTCTGAAAACTTTAAAGTCTGAGCCAAATATAGATGAAACATCATTCACTATGTGATGCAATCATTTTTCTCCCCATTCAGAACGCACACACACACACTCACACACACACACACACACACACACACACACACACACACACACACACACACACACACACACACACACACACACACACACACACACACACAGTGATGTACTATAGCCCTGCTGTTTAAAACTACTAGAGCTATAACTGTATATACTTTGTTTATATAATGCTGAACCTCCAACTGTATAGACTTTATGTTTACATAATGTATCTCCAACTGTATATCAGGGCTTGACACTAACACTTGCCCGCTTGTTCGGGGCAAGTAAAAAAAATGGTGGGGCAAGTGAAGACTGCTACCTGGTTGCCCGATCGGGCAAGTGTGCAACTTATTGCACTATAACACAACACAAGATAAATGTGCCTTGAAGGCAGTCATTGCACTCTGCCTCTGTGTCTTTCACTGCTTTCTACATATCCACAATTCCAGGCTGGATTTGGGAAACAAAACAGGCAAATTAACATACACATCAAAATGACCATTAATCTTCTACAGTGTAGACCTGGGGCTAATTAAGATGATGAATTTTAACTCTTGAGAGCGTAAAAATGAAACCAAATGGACCCCCAAGGGTCCATTTGGTTTCATTTTTACGCTCTCAAGAGTTACATCTGGCTAACCAACTTAACTGGGGACCACCTGGAACCTGGGGGGCAAGTGACCATAACCTGAGGGCAAGTAAAACCCGACTTGCACTTGCCTGATGGGAAAGTGCCTCGGAGACCTTAGTGTCAACCCCTGTATATAGTTTATGTTTAAACCTACTGTATCTCCAACTGTATATACTTTATGTTTACACAACAATATGTATCTCCAACTGTATATACTTTATGTTTACACAACAATATGTATATCCAACTGTATATACTTTATGTTATAAACTACTGTATCTCCAACTGTATATACTTTATGTTTACACAACAATATGTATCTCCAACTGTATATACTTTATGTTATAAACTACTGTATCTCCAACTGTATATACTTTATGTTTACACAACAATATGTATCTACAACTGTATATACTTTATGTTATAAACTACTGTATGTCCAACTGTATATACTTTATGTTTTAAACTATTGTATCTCCAACTGTATATACTTTATGTTTTAAACTACTGTACCTCCAACTGTATATACTTTATGTTTAAAACTACTGTATGTCCAACTGTATATACTTTATGTTTTAAACTACTGTACCTCCAACTGTATATACTTTATGTTTAAAACTACTGTATCTCCAACTGTATATACTTTATGTTGATATAAACGGTTCAACAGGTTTTACTGTATTTATTGTGACTCTTTGCTGTCCAGTGGAGCTGAACATTGTTATGCTATGTTTCTTTTCTCCTACCAATAAAGATCTGGATTTGAATATAATGTAATTAAATGGTTATAACAACAACCTCCCTGCGCTTATAACACACACACACACACACACACACACACACACACACACACACACAGCTAGCTATAGCATTAGCCTCCTCCTTCTTTGTGTTAGCTTAGAGGGTTAGCCTCAACCAGAGGAAAACTCAGTGTGTGTGTGTGTGTGTGTGTGTGTGTGTGTGTGTGTGTGTGTGTGTGTGTGTGTGTGTGTGTGTGTGTGTGTGTGTGTGTGTGTGTGTGTGTGTGTGTAGGTCAGACATGATGTTTACAACCATTGATCTGACATTTAATAAATGCAGGTTCATTCTTATATAATAAACATGTTTGACTGTTAACGGTCTAACGTGTGTGTGTGTGTGTGTGTGTGTGTGTGTGTGTGTGTGTGTGTGTGTGTGTGTGTGTGTGTGTGTGTGTGTGTGTGTGTGTGTGTGTGTGTGTTAGAGGTTGTATTATTAACAACAACAACACTCTGACACTTAATGGAGGTTTCATTTAAATAAACCTTCTAAACGTCCTCCAGAAACGATCAGATCTACAAGCAGCTGATCCGCAGCAACTATGGGATGTTTATAGATCTCTATGGAGAGCCTTGAGCTTGTAGATCTGTGCATGCTGTGTGTGTGTGTGTGTGTGTGTGTGTGTGTGTGTGTGTGTGTGTGTGTGTGTGTGTGGTGTGTGTGGTGTGTGTGGTGTGTGTGTGTGTGTGTGTGTGTGTGTGTGTGTGTGTGTGTGTGTGTGTGTGTGTGTGTGTGTGTGTGTGTGTGTGTGTGTGTGTGTGTGTGTGTGTGTGTGTGCGCTAGCATTAGCACGCAGCTAACGCTCTTCATGTTGACATTATTATTTTCCCTCCTTGTTGTTTTCACTGAAACTAAAACTAAAACTCAGATAATAAACCAACATTCATAACAGAACCAACAGCAGACAGTAATAAACCAGAACCTGACGGTACTAAGTGTTAATAACGTGTTATAATAACGTGTTATAATAAAGTGTTAATAATCACCAGCAGCAGCAGCTCTTCTCCCCCGGCCTCCAGCGGAGCCTCCAGGCCGCCGCCAGGCTGCTCTCCGGCGGCCTCGGAGCTCACTGCCAGGCCGAGGCTGTGTCCTGGAGGAGGAGGCCAGAGCAGCAGCAGGCCGGCCGGGGCCGGGGCGGGGGCGGCCGGGGCCGGGCCTATGGAGGTGGTCCCCACGGTGGTCCCCGGGTTAGAGGAGTTGGAGCAGGGGGTCCCCGGGTTAGAGGAGGAGGAGCAGGGGGTCCCCGGCCCCGTGGAGGAGGAGGAGGTGAAGCGGCCCAGCGTCCAGCGCTTCTCGCTCCTCAGCCGGCTGCGGGACGACCAGGGCCGGCCGGGGAAGCGACCCCGAGCCGCCGGCGGGACCGGGCCCTGCGGTGGTCCTGGTCCTGGTCCGGCGGACCCCCCTCCTCCTCCTGCTACACCCTGCATCATGGAGCTGCATGGGGGAGCCGGTGGTGGTCCCTGGTCCGCGGGAACAGACCCAGACCCAGCGGTAGTATTAGATCCAGTAGGAGGTCCAGTAGCGGTACTAGGTCCAGGCTGGTCCGCCATGATGATCCGTTCAGTGGAACATAGAGATCTGTAGACCCTCTAGGAGTGGATTAATAATAATAATAATAATAATAACGTTAATAACAACATGGATCTGTAGATCTACATGGAGCTGATCTGTGTGTTACAGTCTGTCTGTCTGTCTGTGGATGCTGGAGACACACACACACACACACACACACTACACCGTGTGTACACACTTCACACACATCACACACACATTACACACACAGTACACACTGACACCATACATACACACACACACACACACAGCGCACACACAGAGGGAACAGAGCCATCTAGTGGAAGGGAGCGTTGCGACATTGAGGGGTCAAAAAACTGAGCGCTCGAGCTGCTGTTCATTCACGCAGCCTGAAACTGTATATATCCAACTGTATATACCCCTCCAACTGTATATATTTGTCCCCATTTTCAACTGTTTTTATTGTATTGTTTGTATTGTATTGTATTGTGACTCTTGCTTTGGCAATGTAAATGTCTGTTTTGTCATGCCAATAAAGCTCCTTTGAATTGAAAATTGAAAGAGGGACAAACTGGAGTTGGAAATACATTGTTTTCAACGGCGGCAGAGCTGTTTGAGGGCATGAGTACAACATGTCAGCCGTTTTACTGTGTTGAACAGTAACAACTAAAGTCTAAGTAATGAGTATATTGTAATGTCTATTACTACAAAACAATCTAAGATAAAGGGTTTTAAGATCATTAAAGCTAAGGCTGTTGCCCTGAGTCCATGCAATGCATTTCTGCCTGTTTCGGGTCCAGGATTTGTCCCTGTTTGTTGTCCCCATTCTCTATTCAAGTCTAAGTAAAAGGGCCTCCATTGGACTGGCCCCATGATGTGAACGGAGTTGTCGTAACTCTGTCTATACTCTATGGGTCTGAGAGGGAAGGAAGCCTCGGCTGCCTGCGCGGGATGGTGGGGGTGTGGCCGCAATGCAGCATGGGAAATGTAGTCTGTCTGTCTGCCTGCCTGCCTGCCTGCCTGTCTGCCTGCCTGCCTGCCTGCCTGCCTGTCTGTCTGTCTGTCTGTCTGTCTGCCTGCCTGCCTGCCTGCCTGCCTGCCTGCCTGTCTGTCTGTCTGTCTGTCTGTCTGTCTGTCTGCCTGCCTGCCTGCCTGCCTGCCTGCCTGCCTGCCTGCCTGCCTGTCTGTCTGTCTGTCTGTCTGCCTGCCTGCCTGCCTGCCTGTCTGTCTGTCTAATTAATATATATTTTTAATTAACAGAAATTGATCATTAAAGGGGAAATTCCACCCATTTTCAATATTTTTCATTTCACTGTCATTACTATTAGAACTTAGAGATGTTGTGTGGACATGATAATAAAAAAAAAGTTCCCCCCATTCTGTGTTTCCTAGAATTGGAGGTCTGAAAAAAATCATTAACATGGTGAAACACTACTTGATGACATCACCAAGTTGTGTTTCACCAAGTTAATGATTTTTATTTTGGAACATTTTTTTATTCCTGAGAGAGTACAAATGAAACCAAATGGACCTGCAATAGTCCGTAGCTCCAATGCTTCTATAATGCATATACAGTATAGCTCTGGTCCATAGCTCTACTGCTGCTCTGATTCATCTATAGCTCTGGTCCATAGCTCTACTATGATTCATCTATAGCTCTGGTCCATAGCTCTACTACTGCTCTGATTCATCTATAGCTCTGGTCCATAGCTCTACTGCTGCTATGATTCATCTATAGCTCTACTGCTGCTATGATTCATCTATAGCTCTACTGCTGCTATGATTCATCTATAGCTCTACTGCTGCTATGATTCATCTATAGCTCTACTGCTGCTATGATTCATCTATAGCTCTGGTCCATAGCTCTACTATGATTCATCTATAGCTCTGGTCCATAGCTCTACTGCTACTATGATTCATCTATAGCTCTGGTCCATAGCTCTACTGATACTATGATTCATCTATAGCTCTGGTCCATAGCTCTACTTGTTCTATGATTCATCTATAGCTCTGGTCCATAGCTCTACTATGATTCATCTATAGCTCTGGTCCATAGCTCTACTGCTGCTATGATTCATCTATAGCTCTGGTCCATAGCTCTACTGCTTCTGTGATTTACTGGTTTACAACAGCTAGAGTCCAAAACGTTTGACTGTCCCAAATGATAACTAAACGTTGTGTTATAGGAAAACTGTAGTGAGTGACATTTGGGCTACTAAGAGATATGATTTTTTTTTTTTTTTTTTTTTTTTTTTTTTTTTAACATAAATGATTGACATAAATGTTCATTGTATTGTGTTTTTTTTGCTTTGGGAATTTAAACGTATCTTCGTTCCAATAAAGCTCTTTGAATTGAATTGATATACAGTCTTTGCTGCCTCCTTGTGGTGATGACAAGGCATTTACAACATGTTTCATAGAAGATTCATTTTGATCTGTATGTTGGACTGTTTGTTTTCCCAAATCCAGCCTGGAATTGTGAACAAAAGCAAAATAAATCTTTAGTTTTGGGATCTGTGAGGCTAAAATGTCATCAAATGGTTGTCCTCCGTGGCACAAATGCAGAATAAATAATGGGCCCTGGTATGAAAAAGGTTGAAAACCACTGATATAACAGATTAAACATTGATTTGTTAAACATTACGCACAAACATTAAGGTCTAAAGTGATTAGAAACATGACTGAGACATAAAAGAGACATTTATTCCATGTAAGGAGATCAGAGATCTCAATTTATTAGCACAAAATCAGTGATTATTATGATTAATGATCATAGATTATAATCAACTGAATCATTGTTAAATCCTCCTGAAGAGGTTAGTAGTCACGTCAGGGTCACCGTGTGATCACTGGTAGTGATGAGCTTGTGGATCCATTTTCTAAGGGAACACACATCTGTGTACCAAATGGACCCTTGCAGGTCCATTTGGTTTCATTTTTACACTCTCAAGAGTTAAAATATTCATCATCTGAATTAGCCCAAGTCTACACAACTAGAAGATGGACGAAAGCAAAAATCTTTAGTTTTGGGGTCTGTGGGGCTAAAATGTCCTCAAATGTGTGTGTGTGTGTGTGTGTGTGTGTGTGTGTGTGTGTGTGTGTGTGTGTGTGTGTGTGTGTGTGTGTGTGTGTGTGTGTGTGTGTGTGTGTGTGCGCGCACTTATTCTGCTGGATTTGCATCTTAAACATTAATAACCCTTGAACTTATTTCATTTGTGTTTGAGGATGTCATTACATAGTCATTACTTTATATTTCATTTCTCTCAGTATCCACAAGTCCAGAGCTATTGGAGACAATTATTATAAGTAAAACTAACAAAAACATTAATCAAAATATTCAAACTTCCAGGACAGATGTTGATAGAAGAGGTAATACTTCAGGATGTCAGTGTTTATGGGGCTGGTGTACAGGGATGGGACCATTCACTTACACCAGTGGTCCGGGGACCACCAGTGGTCCCTGAGAGGGTTCCAGGTGGTGCCCAGCTAAGTTGTTTAACCAGATGTAACTCTTGAGAAGGTAAAAATGAAACCAAATGGACCCGGCAAGGGTCCATTTGGTTTCATAAAATATTCATCTGAATTAGCCATTTTTGAATGTATGTTTTGCTTGTTTTGTTTCCCCAAATCCAGCCTGGAATTGTGGACAAAAGTAAAATAAATCTTCAGATTTGGGGTCTAAAATATCCTCAAATAGTCCTCCGTGGCTCAAATCCTGAATAAATGGTGGTCCCTGAGATGAAAAAGGTTGAAAACCACTGACTTACACCACCATACAATACAATATTCTGGGTTCTGAATCGATTTATATTGCCATTCTTAATTATGCGGCGATTCGATTTGATACCATCTATTGATAGATCACATTTTTCCCCACAAATGACACAAATGCTTTATTATACTATAACATTTTAAAAAGGGGAATTCCAGCCATTTTCAATATTTTTTTTCTGAGGACGTACAAATGGAACCAAATGGACCCTTGTACGCCCTCAGAAAAAAAAAGGTCCTACAAAAAAAATCATTAACAAAAACAACTTGATGATGTCATCAAAATTTTAAAGCAATTTTAAACAATATAAATAACAAAAAGTTCAATCAAAGTTCACATCAGTGCAGCCTGATAACATCGGCCAGTCTTTGACATCAACACATGGGGGAAAAAAGGATGTTGAACCTGGCGATCCCATATTGATATCATGGCATTAAAGGTAGGGGAAGTGATTTCACTTTTGTCAGATATCACCCAAAAAATATATATTTTTTTTCCTGTTAAAATGCTCTATTACAAGGTGTGGAAAGCATATATGGAGTTTCCCCCTCCCCCACGTTAGCAGAGGAGCTAATAAAAGTTCCCCAGGTGGTGGCGAATTCTCCTCCAATCAGGATCGAGCAGCAGGCTCACATAGTGTAGCTACTGTTTGGCGCCCCTAGTGCACCAGGCTGGAACTACAGGATGAATTTCAAATCACTTACCCTACCTTTAAGAATTGCGATATATTGGCATATGGATTTTTTTGCCCACTGTTGTATGTTGTGAGGTTGCTGGGTGTTGGTGTTGTATGTTGGGAGGTTGCTGGGTGTTGGTGTTGTATGTTGGGAGGTTGCTGGGTCTTGGTGTTGTATGTTGGGAGGTTGCTGGGTGTTGTATGTTGGGAGGTTGCTGGGTGTTGTATGTTGGGAGGTTGCTGGGTGTTGGTGTTGTATGTTGGGAGGTTGCTGGGTGTTGGTGCCATCAAATCAACCCTAACAGGTTCATTTGGTTCCATTTGTACACTCTCGGAAAAAAGAAGTGTCTAAAGAAATCCATTAACATGGTGAAAATGCATGTTGATGATGTCATCGAGATGTTTCACCATGTTAGTGGTTTTCTTCAGACCTCCATTTCTAGGAAACACAGAATGGGGAAACGTGTTTTATCATGTCCACCCAGCACCTCTAAGGTATATTAATGACATAGTAAGATGTTGAAAATCTGGTTTCATTTTTACGCTCTCAAACAGTTACATCTGGTTAACCAACCTTCCATGAGTGGAATTCCCCGGTGGCCAAGACATGAAACTTTAAGTTTTGTACTGTCTTCAAGTCTTCGAGGCCTAATGCGCTGTATAACTGTTAATCCATTATGAACAAGTAGCCCATTGTCTTTAACATTAAAGAGGGGATGCCGTGATTTTTGTATTTTTTCCAATTTTGTACATGTTTAAGAGGTGATGGCACTTCATTAGAACCATTGGTCTGTTTTTTACGTGTAATGATGCCTTCCCTTTGTGTTTAGGGTTTCTTCCTGGAGGCTAAAACCTTTCCAGTCAAATGTGCCAATGGCAAGGGCTGTAAAGTAGTGACATCACATCATCAGCCCCTCCCCTAACTCCTCCCCCTTTATCATACAACTAAAGCTGTGGGCGTGGCTTCAGTTCAGGTGGATCTCCACCCATCACCACCCACCAGGCAAACCAGGCATACTTAATTAGCTGGTGGGGGAGTCCACATAAAAACATCATTTTAACAAATACTGTACACCTTTTTGACAAAATTCTTTCTCTTCATAACAATAATACCTGATGATCATGATTTAAGTTGGAATAAAATCATGGCACTCCATCTTTAAGAGTCCTGATTTTTAATTATTATTTTTTTAAATGGGCATACTTTGTATTGAATACACACAAATTTAATAGACTTTACTAAGAAACAATCAACCATAATAGCCTAGATATAGCCTGGCTATAGGCATACGCCCACATCAGCAGCATTAGGTAGGGAAATAGAAATAGTACTTAACATCTTGTAAAAATACAGATCATCATACCAAATCCATAATGGGCTACATGACTATCACCACTAGGTGTCAGTAGGCTACATGACTATCACCACTAGGTGTCAGTAGGCTACATGACTATCACCACTAGGTGTCAGTAGGCTACATGACTATCACCACTAGGTGTCAGTAGGCTACATGACTATCACCACTAGGTGTCAGTAGGCTACATGACTATCACCACTAGGTGTCAGTAGGCTACATGACTATCACCACTAGGTGTGGTGGCCGATCGCCGGATCTCTTTGACTCTTTGACTCAAAGAGGATCTATTTCCTCTACTTCTGCGTCATTCTTTCCGGCAAATTTTGGATTGATCATAAAAAAAAAACGAAGAGGGATTGATCGTTAGGATGACGATCATTATCATAAATAACTCAAATCAGGCCGTAATGTCGCAGCGATTTCTGGATTGTGATCAACGATGGACATACAGACCGCGCGCCTTCACGTAGGAGCGTGCACATAGGAGCGTGCACATAGGAGCATGCACGTAGGAGCGTGCACGTAGGAGCGTGCATCAGGCGATTATGATCATTTCTGAGTGAGTACAGCCTGCCGTTAGGCGATCGTGCAAAAAGGGGTGATCGGCTAAAACTAAGTTTTATTGTAGACAAATAAATTTATACATCATAGGTCAATCATTGCATCAGGAGGCTCGCCAATAAATCAATAAATCAATCAAAAGTGAAAGGGTTAAGTGCAGCTCATGGCGGAGTAATAACTTCATTGGTCACATGAGAAGAGCAGGGATTCCTCCTGTATGGCTCTTCAGGTGTGATTCTAATTCAGCCTTTTGAATACAGCCTTTGCCACAAATCGTACAGATAAAAGGTCTTTCCCCTGTATGAGTCCAAATGTGCCTTTTTAGATGATACGTTTTATAGAAGCCTTTCCCGCAGATGGTACAGCTAATGGGTTTTTCTCCTGCATGAATTCTCATGTGACTCTTAAGGGATTTTTTTGTACTAAAGAATTTGTCACAAATCGTACATGCAAACGGCTTCTCCCCTGTGTGAACGACCATGTGAGATTTGAGATTACTGCTGTTAATAAAGCTGTGTCCACAGATGGTACAGGTAAATGGTCTTTCCCCTGTATGAGTCTTTGTGTGGACTTTCAGAGATTGTGTGTGCGCGAATGCCTTGCCACACAAGGTACACACGCAACGTTTTTCTCTTGTGTGCACAAGCATGTGCGTTTTTAAATGTTGTCTTCTTTTAAAGCGTTTGTCACAAACCGTACAAGCAAGCAGCTTTTCATCTGTGTGCATTACCGCGTGACTCTTCAGACTTGACTTGTGCTCAAACATCTTGCCACAAACTGTGCAAATAAGATTTTTCCTCACTGTACCAGAAAGGTCATTTTCTCGCATATGAGTCCTCATATGACCTTTCAAATTTTGTAGCTCCGCGAATGCTTTGCCACAAATGGTACATAGATAGGGTTTTTCTCCTGTATGTGTCCGCATATGCCTTTTTAAATCACCAGCTGAACGAAAGCGTTTGTCACAAACCGTACAAGCACAAGGTTTTGATCCTGTATGGGTCATTGTGTGGAGTTTCAGAGATGTCACGCTCCTCAGTCCTTTGCCACAAATAGTACAGGGAAAGTGTTCCTTTGAGAGTTTGTGAGTCTCGATTATTAGGCGAGTTTGTTCCAACGACTTCGAATCCTGGGACAGCCTTTTGCTCAGAGGCGATTTTGGTCCTTTTATAGGTGGTGTCTTGTGCGATTTCTGTGTGCTAACCGCTGACACACCTGCCCTGCCCTTCTCCCAGTCGCTGTCTTCAGTGTCTTCAGAGAGCATTTGGTCATCACCAGACGGTTGTGATGTTCCACCATCCTCTGTGTCATGGTGTGTGTTCACGTGTGGAGCTACAGCCTCTGTCTCTGTGTTCTCACCGCCACCATCTTTAAACACTGACCCAGCGTCTGCCTCCTCTGCTCTTTGCAGCGTCTCCTCCTGTTGCTCTTTAACCTGCAGACCATGGTTTTCCTCCTGGAGCTGAGCTGGACCAGGATTCTGCTGCTGCTCAGGTGAAACCTCTCTGTTGTTCCTCTGCTGCTGCTGCTCAGGTGAAACCTCTCTGTTGTTCCTCTGCTGCTCAGGTGAAACCTCTCTGTTGTTCCTCTGCTGCTGCTGCTCAGGTGAAACCTCTCTGTTGTTCCTCTGCTGCTGCTGCTCAGGTGAAACCTCTCTGTTGTTCCTCTGCTGCTCAGGTGAAACCTCTCTGTTGTTCCTCTGCTGCTCAGGTGAAACCTCTCTGTTGTTCCTCTGCTGCTGCTCAGGTGAAACCTCTCTGTTGTTCCTCTGCTGCTCAGGTGAAACCTCTCTGTTGTTCCTCTGCTGCTCAGGTGAAACCTCTCTGTTGTTCCTCTGCTGCTCAGGTGAAACCTCTCTGTTGTTCCCAGCCGGCTGTAGGAAGTCTGAGTATAGACACAACAAGTAGAGACATTAGGGCCTGGCAAAGAAATCGATATGCCAATATTAGAGCCTGACCGATATGAAATTTTAGGAACGATACGATTTGGAATGTTTAATTCCAATGTTTTTATGGATACTGTTTACCCTAGCTGGTGTCCCCCCCCCCCCTACCTTCAGGGTAGACAGTAGAGTCCTGGACATCCTCTGGTGACAACTGAACCTCCACTGAAGCTTCCACAGGTTGGTCTCTGTTAGAGGAGATCTGTGGAGAGAGCGGAGGGTTACTTGGTAACCCAGGTTCTCTGAGTGGAGAGACTGGCTCTCCACTACATATTGGATAAAATGTAGTGGAGAGACTGGCTCTCCACTACATATTGGATAAAATGTAGTGGAGAGACTGGCTCTCCACTACATATTGGATAAAATGTAGTGGAGAGACTGGCTCTCCACTACATATTGGATAAAATGTAGTGGAGAGACTGGCTCTCCACTACATATTGGATAAAATGTAGTGGAGAGACTGGCTCTCCACTACATATTGGATAATATGTAGTGGAGAGACTGGCTCTCCACTACATACTGGATAATATGTAGTGGAGAGCCAGTCTCCAACACGATAGAGAACATTAGATTTGGTCTCTGTTAGAGATCTGTGGAGAGAACATTAGATTTGGTCTCTGTTAGAGATCTGTGGAGAGAACATTAGATTTCAGTACATCTAGCGGTGAGAAGCATTGTGGTTCATCACCAAGAACTAGTGATGTAGAATTCAACGCCAAACAGATCGATATCAGCATATTCTAGCTATGCGATAAAGTAAGCGTGTGATGCCGGGCGTGATCGCACGGTGTCTAGTGTGGTATGTTTTATCACACAGTGTCTAGTGTGGTATGTTTTATCGCACAGTGTCTAGTGTGGTATGTTTTATCACACAGTGTCTAGTGTGGTATGTTTTATCACACAGTGTCTAGTGTGGTATGTTTTATCACACAGTGTCTAGTGTCTAGTAGTGTGGTATGTTTTATCACACAGTGTCTAGTGTGGTATGTTTTATCACACAGTGTCTAGTGTGGTGTGTTTTATCACACAGTGTCTAGTGTGGTATGTTTTATCACACAGTGTCTAGTGTGGTATGTTTTATCACACAGTGTCTAGTGTGGTATGTTTTATCACACGGTGTCTAGTGTGGTATGTTTTATTGCACGGTGTCTAGTGTGGTGTGTTTTATCACACGGTGTCTAGTGTGGTATGTTTTATCGCACAGTGTCTAGTGTGGTATGTTTAGTGTGGTTGTTTTGCATGTGCTCGTGTGTCTGGTTTTAGACCTCCATCTGGTGAGCATTTTTTTTTCGTCTGTCGGCACTGAGTGTCAGTCTGTAATGCCCTTTAGATTCTAGTTTCTGACACTAGATTCTAGTTTCAGACGCTAGATTCTAGTTTCTGACACTAGATTCTAGTTTCTGACACTAGATTCTAGTTTCTGACACTAGATTCTAGTTTCAGACGCTAGATTCTAGTTTTTGACGCTAGATTCTAGTTTCTGACACTAGATGCTAGTTTCTGACACTAGATTCTAGTTTCTGACACTAGATTCTAGTTTCTGACACTAGATTCTAGTTTCTGACACTAGATTCTAGTTTCTGACGCTAGATTCTAGTTCCTGACGCTAGATTCTAGTTCCTGACGCTAGATTCTAGTTTCTGACACTAGATTCTAGTTTCTGATGCTAAATTCTAGTTTCACACACGAGATTCTAGTTTCAGACGCTAGATTCTAGTTTCAGACGCTAGATTCTAGTTTCTGACGCTAGATTCTAGTTTCAGACGCTAGATTATAGTTTCAGACGCTAGATTCTAGTTTCAGACGCTAGATTCTAGTTTCTGACACTAGATTCTAGTTTCTGACACTAGATTCTAGTTTCTAACACTAGATTCTAGTTTTTAATGCTAGATTCTAGTTTCTGATGCTAGATTCTAATTTCAGATGCTATTTTTTTTTCTGAAGAAAAAAGATCTACGTTTATGTGATTGGCTTTCAACATATGCCAAAGAAAGAGTTAAAAAATCCAGAAGATTTCATGGCAGACCTACAAGCTCACAGCGGTGGCATGCTATGAGCTTGTAGATCTGATATTTTCAATACCTAAAGTATAACAATGCTCAGAGGTCGTGTTCGAGAAATGATTTTGCCTCTCTTGGAGAAATGTCTCACATCGGCACATACCACATATGCAGAACCACTATGGTCAGTGTGAATATCCCCCATATCCAGAACCACTATGGTCAGTGTGAATATCCCCCATATCCAGAACCGCTGTGGTCAATAGTGTGAATATTCAAGGTTTCTAACAGGGATCGAACCTTGTTCCTTCTGCTGCTGCTCCTCCTCAGATAGCAGAAGTGTTTCTTGACCTGTGGAACAGACCTGGAGATGCCTGAGGTCTGGGAAACGTCCGCCGCTACCTCCTCCCAGGCCTGCCTGACCGCCGCCTGGCTGGGACGAACACACGCCGACCCGAAGATCTGCAGCCACCGTCTCTCCACCTCCCGCAGCAGAACGGAGGTCTCCTCCTGGGTGTAGCGCTCAGCGCGCTGCCGGAACCTCCAACCCTCTGGTCTGGGGAGACACCACTGCTCCTCCTGCTGCTCCTGCTGCTGCTCCTGATGCTCCTGCTGCTGCTCCTCCTGCTGCTCCTCCTGCTGCTCCTGATGCTCCTCTTTAAACACATAGATTAAAAATAGTTCATATTTTCATCACATGGGGGCTAGCCTCGATCTCCAGGCTTCCATCTGTGCTGTGAGATGAGAGCCTGGACTCAGGGTTACCCCAAAACCACTGAAAGAGTCGGGACTTCTGGTTAGTTAACTTCCGCCGGATGTTGTCATTTTTCAGCCAACCATGGCGCGGTGCTCCCGAAAATGTATTCCCCGCTGAAACATTTTATTCATCCCTTTGTGCTCGCAAAGCTGTTGTAAATGATTAAAATAACCCCCATATGAGCAAGACAAATTCAATTCAACTGGCAAATAAAGTAAGCTTGAAACCTTGAATCCGCTTGTCTAACACAAGCAGTTCGATGTTGGTGAGTTTAATGTTGTTTAATACAAGCAGATCAATGTTGGTGTAGTTAAATGTTGTTTAATACAAGCAGATCAATGTTTTTAATGTTGCTTAACTCATTTACCGCGATCGGATCTTCTTTGTTTTCTCCCCATTGCCACGGCTCAAACCAGTTTGATCGGTAAAAAACCCTTATTTTGAAGCTCTGATCTACACATCCTAAACAGGATGTGCTGTTTCTGTCATGCTGTTTCTGTTGTCTTGGCTGACCTCTCCTCTGACGATCTGAGCCAAAACATCCGGGTCACAAGTCAGGAAGAGCTGTGTAGCCCTGGCTGCTTTACCCATGCGCTCACGACATTCAGGGGGCAAACCGGAGGAGAGTCGTTTGAATGCATTGGATTGAATGAATGTGAATGGGACAAAAAAAAAAAGTTGTCGCCAATTCTGTCCCAAATGAAAGTGAGCAATGGGATCATCATCAGACGATGCGCTCTGACTAATAGTTGGATTAAAGAATGAAATCTACATTTCGTCGTGATACGTGCCGTCCGCGTGACCGACGGGAGGATTCTAACGGGAAATCCATGAGCAGCTCGAGAACAGCGTACAAAGAATTAATACAAGTAGATCAATGTTGGTGATCATCGGTCCTGTTGGCTCCATCGCTCGGAGACCTACGACTCTCGCTGGACCGGTTCAATGCCGAGTGTACGGCGGCTGGGATGAGGATCAGCATCTCCAAATTGTACAGTCTGGGTAGGGAATGAGGCGTTACCCCAGGTGAAGGACTTTAAATATTGTAGGGGCTTGTTCATGAGTGAGAGGAGGGTCATCAGGGCCGGTATTACAGTCACTATACCTGTGACGAAAAGAGAATTGAGCTCTCTGTCTACCGAGCATCTCTTCATCCCTACCCTTACCTAAGCTCATGAAGCGTGGGTCATGACCCTAAGAACAAGGTCATGAATACCAGCGGCTGAAATGAGTTTTCTCCGGCGGGTGGCTGGCATCTCCCTTAGAGATAGGGTGAGTTCAGTCACTCAGTAGAGACGCTGCTCCTTCACCTGGAATGGAGCCAGCTGAGGAGGTCCCTAACGTTGCTTGGGACAGGGAAGTCTGGAGCTACCTGTTGGAGCTGTTATTTCTAATGGTTTGAGCCTCAATCACCACTGATATATCCAGTCCTTGTCATTTCTTTATGGACAGTTTAGCTGCAGTACCACATTGTTCTGAGGTGGTGGGGGCGCTGGTACTGAAGACTGAAGGAGAGGGTGCATTGATGACATCATTATGAGGCCAAAATCAAACCAGCTGTTTACATTAAAGATCCTCTATGATCTGAATTTACATTAAAGATCCTCTATGATCTGAAAGACTGATTGTTCAAACTAGATCATTTGTGGCGACAGAAAACACATAACACATAGAAAACCGAGAGACTACAAACAGGACACAACAAAGCAGCTTAAACCAACCAACCTGTTCTGTGTAGTTTGACTCGTGGCTGTAGAATGGTCTCCAGTAGTTTGTCCTGTTTCTGTGTAGTTGTCCTGTGTAGTTTGACTCGTGGCTGTAGAATGGTCTCCAGTAGTTTGTTCTGTTTCTCCAGCAGAGTTTCCAGTGTCTCCGTCTCTCTCTGGAAGAGGTTGCACATCCACACCGCGGCCACACGGAGGCGCTCCACGATGAACACCCTGACATTAAGCTCCACTACACTACAAACATCACTGCTATTATTAATATTATTATAATGATTATCATGGCTGTGCTGCTGTTTGTCATCAAGCTCCACTACGCTACAAACATCACTATTATTATTATAATGATTATCATGGCTGTGCTGTTTGTCCAGAACACTCAGTATGTCCTCTGCTGCTGCCCGTAGCTGCTCCTCTATGGACAGACGGACAGAGTCCATCTGGGTCTTTCTACCACCTTTAGGAGACATGGTGGTCTTCATTCACCCAGTGGTCCTTGAGGGGGGGTCCACGGGGTTACTGCCAAGGCTGTGGAAAATAACCAGTGAATGGCATTAAGTAATTTTGTTGATTAATCTGATAAAAACAACTCCAGTCTGTCCCTCTTTCAGGCTACAACACCCCCTTCCCGAGGGCCTGATCAGTTTTCTGACCCTTCAATGTCGTAATATCTTGGCTGGTCCAAGTATTATTTGGACTGAGCCTTCATAGAGAACCACGGGGACGACAAATGTCACACCCCCAAATGAAACAGCACAAACACAAAGGGTTCGTTAGAACAGAGTACTGCAGGCCAGCCCATAGAAGTCCACTGAAATTCCGTCAGTCCACTGAAAAACAGTCTCTTTGTCAACATAATTATGTTGTTGTTTTATCAACAGAGGACCTGTTTCACATTTAATTTACCACCTGAATAAGTTACCCATTATGCTAACAGAGCAGAGAGATGACGGCAGACAGAGAACCTGTCGCTTTTAAATGACGTCACTGTCTTTACGAGGATACGACTACGAGCACCGACTTTAAAGAGAATTCTCAATAATACACATCAATCCTGATCGCCTTTGTTCATTCATATCTATATTTGGTACATACATGTCACAGCTTATTAATATCAAACAAAACGACCATTCTTAATTCAATAGTTTTGTAGACTAGGCTAATTCAGATCAGATGATGAATATTTTAACTCTTGAGAGTTTAAACATGAAACCAAATGGACCCACAAAAGTCCATTTGTTTTCATATTTATGCAGTCAAAGAGTTACATCTGGTTAACCACTGGTTGAAAACCACTGATATAGTAGCCTATGCTAATTGAATAAACATGGGGCATGAAAAACATCTGGCGGAAACCAAATGGACCTGCAATTTGGTTTCATGTTTACATTCTCAAGAGTTAAAATATTCATCATGTGAATTATCCCAAGTCTACACAACTAGAGAATGTAGAAGATTAAAGGGATATTCCACTTTCAAAAAAACTTTGGTGATTTTATGGTATACACAGTCTCATGTGAACACACCAGACAGTTTATAAGTTACTCCTTTCAGTATTTAGATATTTGATGTTCATTTTGGTGCCTCCAGCTCCTTTACAGTTTTCATTTATTTTTTAAAATATTGTTTTATTCATTTGGGTGGGCATGCCCAAATATGGAGGCGGCTACATTTTCCAAAACAATATTTTTAAAATAGATGAAAACAGTAAATGAAATTCCACGGCCCTCTCACGTATTAGGAGGACAATATCAGTCACCAGAAAAAAGATGGATTGTTTTCAAATAATCTGTCATGGTTAAAATGGAGTTTTAAGTTATAATGGGTTTGTATAGGAAGGAGCTGGAGGCACTAAAATGAACATCAAATATCTAAATACTGAAAGGAGTAACTAGGGGTAAACTAATAAACTGTCTAGTGTGTTCACATGAGACTGAGTAGACCATAAAATAAAATAATAATAAAAAAAAAAAAAAAAAAAAGTGAAATTTCCCTTTAATGGTTATTTTGATCTGTATGTTGGACTGTTTGGTTTCCCCAAATCCAGCCTGCAGGAATTGTGGACAAAAGCAAAATAAATCTTTAGTTTTGGGGTCTGTGGGACTAAAATGTCATCAAATGGTGGTCCTCTGTGGCTCAAATGTGAATAAATAGTGGTCCCTACTCCCTGGTATGAAAAAGGTTAAAAACCACTGATCTATTATATCACTGACCGTAACTGGATGCAGCTCTTCAGTGATGTCCTGCAGCAGCACCGTCCTGTGTCTGCAGTGCTGCAAGCCTCAGTCGGGTATTATTATAGTAGCAGTTTGTTATAGAAACCATAGATCTAGTATTATAGTAGGTACAGTATTGTAGGCTATGTTTTAGTAACTATAGATCTGGTATTATAGTAGGTACAGTACTGTAGGCTATGTTTTAGTAACTATAGATCTGGTATTATAGTAGGTACAGTATTGTAGGCTATGTTTTAGTAACTATAGATCTGGTATTATAGTAGGTACAGTATTGTAGGCTATGTTTTAGTAACCATAGATCTGGTATTATAGTAGGTACAGTATTGTAGGCTATGTTTTAGTAACCATAGATCTGGTATTATAGTAGGTACAGTATTGTAGGCTATGTTTTAGTAACCATAGATCTGGTATTATAGTAGGTACAGTATTGTAGTCTATGTTTTAGTAACCATAGATCTGGTATTAACTGTAATCACGTTGTTTTGTTTACTTCACTGTAGCCGCGGCGTCACGTGACCTAGAGCCCTAGAGTATAGACAGAGTTACGACAACTCCGTCCACTTCATGGGGTCAGGTCCAATGGAGGCTCTTCTACTGAGACTGAATAGAGAATGGGGACTAATAGGGACAAGTCCTTCATGGGGTCAGTCCAATGGAGACTCTTCTACTGAGACTGAATAGAGAATGGGGACTAATAGGGACAAGTCCTGGACCTGTAGTATAGGCAGTAATGCTGTGGACTCAGGAGGCAACAGCCTCAGAGTTAATGGTCTTAAATCACTTTATTTTGGATCGTTTTTAGTAATAGTACAACATAAACATGCCAACGCAGACATTTTGAAAACATGTAACGCCCTCGTTGAAAGCAATGCGTTTACAACTCCAGTTTGTCCCTATTCAGGACTGCATGAACAGCAGCTCGAGCGCTCAGTTTCTGCCTCCTCAATGTCGCCAGACTCGCCACTCTGACACTAGATGGCTCTGTACTACAGTCTCCGGGTCAAAGTGGTTGTTGTTGTTAGAAAGCTAGATGTCTCGCCCCGCTGCTGGCCAATCGGGAGCGACGTCGTTCACGGCGGCCATCTTGTGAGAGGAGAGCATAACATTGTGTCTATGACGATAATGACATATACTTGACGATAACTCGCTTATTTTTCAACCGGATTGGTTTGTTGTAAACGTCAGAGACGCCCGCATACATAGAGATAGAGATAACGTTCATAATAATGCGTCAAGTTTTGAGCGAGTTGTAGCTGTTTTTGTTTGGGCTGCCATAGAGCATAGTGTATTTAGTCCTCTCACAAGATGGCCGCCGTGAACGACGTCAGAGACTCAGCCTCAAGCTATCCAGCTTTCTTATATTTGAAGAGGTCGCATGCGAGATGTCGCCCCCTGGTGGTGGAGAAGGAGGAGTGTAGTGTAGTGTAGTGTAAAGGCCCTGACACACCCAGCAATGTTTTGATCAATATCAACAAGCAAATGAACATTTAGAGAACCATTGTGTGAAAATGATTCAATTCAAACTAAAAACAAATTGTATAAAACAACTTGAATTGTAATTTTTAATAATACTTAGTGGTATAACATTTTTTTTTACGATGTTAATGACTTTTCTTTGAGGCTTGTTTTTTCCTGAGAGCGTACAAAAGAGAGCTCTCAGGAAAAATGCCTGTTGCCATGTCTCAAAATACCATGTGTTGCAATTTCTGAACGCATTGAGGGTCAGAAAACATGCGCTGCTGTTCATTCATGCAGCCTGAAGAGGGACAGCCTGGAGCTGGAAATACATTGTTTCATCTAGTGCGGCGCAAATAAGAGCTATTTTAGAGCATGTAGTGCAACATGAATGTTAAAGTATTGTACAGTAACGCCTAAATTCTCTGTGGTGTGTATGTTGTACTAGGCCTACTATGAAAATGAATAGATGAATGAATGAAACAAAACTTTTATTATGGATGGAGAATGGAGAATTATGGCCTAGTAGGCCTATACTGGTCCCCACATGCCAAAAGGTGTTGCAGATCAATGTTGGTGTAGTTTAATGTTGTTTAATACAAGCAGATCAATGTTGGTGTAGTTTAATGTTGTTTAATACAAGCAGATCAATGTTGGTGTAGTTTAATGTTGTTTAATACAAGCAGATCAATGTTGGTGTAGTTTAATGTTTAATACAAGCAGATCAATGTTGGTGTAGTTTAATGTTGTTTAATACAAGCAGATCAATGTTGGTGAGTTTAATGTTGTTTAATACAAGCAGATCGTACATGAAAACATTTGTCATTGGGAATCAATTGAGGGTATTGCAACTTTAGATTAATCCCATTATATAAAAGAGAGAGAGAGAGGTGCATTGTGGTTACATGCAGGCTATTTCAAGAGTTCTTCAATTATATTATGTTATGTTGGACTTGATAACAGTAAAGTTTTATGCCACAACTTTCACATATATATGAAACTAGAGTATTATATCTGACTCTACATCTTTAGAATTATCTAATGTGTGAGAACACAGAGTAATGAATCAGTGAGACGTTCTGAGGCACTATTATCTTACCTGGAGCATAAAATAAACACACAAATGTGCCAGCCAGAGAATGATGTGTGTTTCTACACTGACTGGTAGAGAATGATGTGTGTTTCTACACTGACAGGTAGAGAATGATGTGTGTTTCTACACTGACAGGTAGAGAATGATGTGTGTTTCTACACTGACAGGTAGAGAATGATGTGTGTTTCTACACTGAATGATGTGTGTTTCTACACTGACAGGTAGAGAATGATGTGTGTTTCTACACTGACAGGTAGAGAATGATGTGTGTTTCTACACTGACAGGTAGAGAATGATGTGTGTTTCTACACTGACAGGTAGAGAATGATGTGTGTTTCTACACTGACAGGTAGAGAATGATGTGTGTTTCTACACTGACAGGTAGAGAATGATGTGTGTTTCTACACTGACAGGTAGAGAATGATGTGTGTTTCTACACTGACAGGTAGAGAATGATGTGTGTTTCTACACTGACTGGTAGAGAATGATGTGTGTTTCTACACTGACAGGTAGAGAATGATGTGTGTTTCTACACTGACAGGTAGAGAATGATGTGTGTTTCTACACTGACAGGTAGAGAATGATGTGTGTTTCTACACTGACAGGTAGAGAATGATGTGTGTTTCTACACTGACAGGTAGAGAATGGTGTGTGTTTCTACACTGACAGGTAGAGAATGATGTGTGTTTCTACACTGACTGGTAGAGAATGATGTGTGTTTCTACACTGACAGGTAGAGAATGATGTGTGTTTCTACACTGACAGGTAGAGAATGATGTGTGTTTCTACACTGACAGGTAGAGAATGATGTGTGTTTCTACACTGAATGATGTGTGTTTCTACACTGACAGGTAGAGAATGATGTGTGTTTCTACACTGACAGGTAGAGAATGATGTGTGTTTCTACACTGACAGGTAGAGAATGATGTGTGTTTCTACACTGACAGGTAGAGAATGATGTGTGTTTCTACACTGACAGGTAGAGAATGATGTGTGTTTCTACACTGACAGGTAGAGAATGATGTGTGTTTCTACACTGACAGGTAGAGAATGATGTGTGTTTCTACACTGACTGGTAGAGAATGATGTGTGTTTCTACACTGACAGGTAGAGAATGATGTGTGTTTCTACACTGACAGGTAGAGAATGATGTGTGTTTCTACACTGACAGGTAGAGAATGATGTGTGTTTCTACACTGACAGGTAGAGAATGATGTGTGTTTCTACACTGACAGGTAGAGAATGATGTGTGTTTCTACACTGACAGGTAGAGAATGATGTGTGTTTCTACACTGACTGGTAGAGAATGATGTGTGTTTCTACACTGACAGGTAGAGAATGATGTGTGTTTCTACACTGACAGGTAGAGAATGATGTGTGTTTCTACACTGACTGGTAGAGAATGATGTGTGTTTCTACACTGACAGGTAGAGAATGATGTGTGTTTCTACACTGACTGGATTTCCTGGAGATTCTTCTCCATGACTAGTGGACAACAGCGACACCTTCTGACACAAAGTGGTATCATTTTATACTGAGGACTAGTGTAGTGGCTGAAAATGATCCCCAATAGATCACTCATGCCGGCAGGCTAAGCCTGGGAGTTCTAGAAACTGTATGACGCGCAACACAATAGACTAAAACACCAATGATAAAAACGATTCAGACAAGGAAATAAGTTTGAACTGTTTAGTGTGATCAGTGCACCAATCATTACAATCATTACGTCTCATTCAATAAATACGATAGTAATAAATATGTGCAAAGATACAAAAACAGTGACAATACTAACGAATCAAATTATCAAAAGTGCAAAGTGCTAAAGTGCGAACGGTCAACAAATTATGTAGCCTCCCAGCTCACCCTGCCTCCAAGAATCCAAACCAGTCTTGGCGTGAGCTGGGAATGACCGTGCACTTGTAGCCTACGGTGGCCACCCACAGCGGCACTTCGACCAATGAACGAAGCCCGATGCGGAGCGCACCTCACCAACCCAGTGACACATAAGCTATCTGTCATTTTGGCTCCTACATTCCGGCCCCTAATTATGCCTGGGCACTAATTACACTATTCTTAATATGTAGGAGCTCAAATTATCCTTAGCAAATACAAGAAATAGAAAAATAGAAAATTCAATGCAATTCTATGCAAATAGTCAATCATAATGCATCATTATTTCTCGAATAGGATCTTCGTTCATCCATATTCTCCTCTCCATCTGCAAAACAGGGAAATAAGAGTGGGAGAGAGAGAGAGTTTAAAGAGCTCGAGAGCTCCGAGCAAGAAAGGATCCATAGAGCATGAGCTCTCCAAGTGAGACTTCAAGGCCCCTCTGCTTCCTGAAGCCACGCCAATCTGCGTCTCCTCTCTGCACACAGAATCTTCAGTGGTCTGCATGCTCTCTCGTAGTTCCTCTTCATCAAGATCAAGCCTCCTGCTCTGAACCAGGTCCAACATCTTCCTGACCCCAAGAAGCCAACTGACCACTTCTCCCAACCAGAACCAAGGCGGGATGCAGCTGGTAAACGGCACGTTTTTCTCTGCATGAACTGCCCTCATGGAGACGTCTTTTGGAGAGACCTGCACAGAACGAGTGGATAGGTCTCGAGACTCCATTTCAGCTTGCACCCAAGTATTGGACGACAAGGACTCCACACCAACTCCACTGCCTGCCAAGCACCTGCACACACAGAGCTCTTCAGCGAGATGAGGCTTGTAGAGCCAGGCTACCCATTGCTGGGCAGCAGTTATAGGCAACGCCTCACCTCTGCATGTCTGATCTTCGCCGAGATGAAGTTCCTGGTGCCGGGCTGCCCATTGCTGGACAGCACTTATCGACAAAACCTCACCCCAGCCCGGCTTAGCTCTGCGTATGCCTTGCAGATGTTTCTCAGTGCCCAGCACCACAGGTCCAATAAATCCTGTGCGATCTTTCTCGAGATGAAGCTCTAAGCGCCGGGCTGCCCATTGCTGGACAGCACTTATCGGCAACGCCTCATCCCGGCCTAACTGATGTCTGCACTGTGTTTTCTTGCCAGTGCGCAACGCAGTTGCATGGAAACCTGTGGGATGTCTGGTCACCTTCTTTTTCTGTTTACGGACACCAACCAGCTGAACAGACTTTGTGACAGACCCTGTGCTGCCTTCTGTCGTCGATCCAAGTTGCTCGTCCTTCGTGCATTCAGGGACGCCTGCCTTCGTCTGCTGCTCCCACAGCTGGTCAACTTTGGCAACTGCAATCCGGTTCACAGTGACAGGATTCACACCTGTGATTCCCATGCTGCCACACTTTCCAAGGGGACCATTCACGGTCCAGCCCAACATTGTTCTGACTGCATAAGGACCACCACCAACACTCCTGACCACCTCCCATGGCTCTAGAGCCTCAGGAACATTGGTGCCAATAAGAAGATCCACCCCCGAGTTGATCTCTGTGATCTTGAGGTGTTCAAGATGCGGCCATTTCCGCAAGTCTTCCTGCCTCGGGATGTTACCTTGATGCACAGGCATGCTCTCCTGTGCGAACACTGTAGGTAGCTCACAGAAACCATCTGTGTCCAGCCCAGCTACCTCCAGGTCCAACACAACTCTACTACTGACCACCTTCTCCTGACCCATTGTCCTTAGAAGAATGTCAGTCTTCTTTCCTGAGAGGTTCAGCCTGTCCATGAGCCCCTCCGTGCAGAATGAAGCGGAGCTTCCAGGATCAAGAAAAGCATAGGTCACCAACGTCTGACCTTTCTTAGACTTCACTCGAACGGGAAGTATGGCAAGAGTGCAGTCAGTCTCTCCGGCCCCAGTAAGACCACCGGACTGCACTGTGATCGAATTGTTCTCCTCTGTCGTCTCCAATTCTTCTGGCGCTTGCACTGGACTCTGCTCTTCAGGGTAGACATGCAACAAGGTAGGATGCCTCTTACCGCACACTTTGCACACCAGACGTGCATTGCATTCACGGCTTCTGTGCCCAATGCACATACATCCAAAGCACAACCTTTTCTCCCTCAAGAAGGACATCTTCTCATCATGCGTCTTCCTTTCCAATAGACGACATGTGTCCAATGAATGCCCAGCTCCACAAAGCAAGCAAGTCTTGACGACAGACAAACCAAGTTCTCTCTTCGGTCCAGTGTCAACCCTTTTGTCGACTGTAGCGACAGTAGTCGCAAAGCTACTTCTGTTTACTTCTGCAAAGTACTGAGGTTTAGCAGGCTTCACTTCTTTCTTCGACACTGTAGGGGTAGAATCCTGGATATCCCCAAACAGTGGGTCGCTCGCAATCTTCACCTGCCATTCAATGAATTCAACAATGTCGCCAAATGTGGCTCTGCGATGGTTCGTCTCCTGCAAGTTACAAGCAACATCTCTCCACTTCTCTCTGAGCTTGTAGGGCAACTTCTTGACAACAGCCTGCATGTTAGCAGGAACATCCAACTCGTATGTGGATTCAAACTCCCCAAGAGCATTGAAGCAGGACCGCAGCAAGAAGCTGTAAGACTGAAGCGCATCAACATCCTCTGCCTTTATCGCTGGCCACAAGAACACCTTGTTCATGTACGCAGAGGTGATCTTCAAAGAGTTGCCGAAATGCTCTTGCAACAAGGATTTGGCTGTGGCATAGCCAGTTTCGGAGGACATATGTAGACAACTGCGAACCATGTCTCTGGGCTTCCCTTTCGTGTACTGCTCGAGAAAGTACAAGCAATCCTTGGCGCTGTGAGTTTTCTCCTCGATGCAGTGCTCAAAGGCTCTCATAAAGGTTTGGTACTCCAAAGGATCACCATCAAAGGTTTGCATGTCACGTCGTGGAAGAAAGAACAAAGACTGCTGTTTAGCAAGCAAAGAGGTTATCTTGTTTTGCTCCTTTAAGACAGAGATCAACTGATCATGAGCAACGCTGTTCTGGACTAAAGGTGAAGGTTGTTGTGACTGCAACTGAGGACGTACTTGAGGATCGGGCCAACCACTTTGCCACACTGTAGCTGCCTCGGTCTGAGGCTGCGATTGCAGCCCCACACAAGTCACCTTAGGCTGAACGTTCCCGACTGCAGGACGTTGCTGCTCGGATTGATGTAAGCGATGCTGTTCACCTGCTGCAGCGTACTGAGATGGCTGCCACACATGCTGCCCCATGTTCTTCACCACCGCAGGTCGAGAACCAAACAAAGATGGACGTGCGGCTGACTGCTTATGCCGTGCATCAAGTAGATGTGAACGTGACTGTGGCTCACCCATTACAACATGCTGAGAAGAGTGCCCCCCTGACGGAGGAACAAAGGTTTCAGCATCAGGATCCAATGGTTGAGAAAGCTTCTCTCTCCCTTTCTCAACATAAGAATTCATCCCATCTGACCTACTGGCTGAAGAACAAGACACCTGAGAGGAGGAGGCCTTCAAGACGTTGAGCTTAGCTGCTGATGCCTCTATCTCTGCTTCCAACTCTAGCTGTTCTTTCCTTCTTTTTAGTTGTGCCTCTTGCTCTTCACGAGCTCTTCTGGACTGTGCCTCTTGCTCTTCACGAGCTCTTCTGAGCTGTGCCTCTTGCTCTTCTAGAGCTCTTCTGGACTGTGCCTCTTGCTCTTCACGAGCTCTTCTGAGCTGTGCCTCTTGCTCTTCTAGAGCCCTTCTGGACTGTGCCTCTTGCTCTTCTAGAGCTCTTCTGAGTTGTGCCTCTTGCTCTTCTAGAGCCTGTCTCTCTTTGAGCTTCTTCTGGCGAGCGAGAAGAGCTGCCATGTCTGCTTCTATCAGGCGTGCGGATGAAGCAGAAGAAGTAGTAGACCTACACTTACTACCTGCAGTGCTTCTTTTCTTTGAAGGCTCAACTGACACATTAGAGATACTATCATCTGGGTTAACATCATCAATGACTGAAGCTGCCACCACACCCCCACGGTCATCTGGAACACAGGAAGCATTTGGGTTATTCACTGCATTAGATGTTTCAACAAGATGTGGGGGTACATACAAAGGTATAATAGCCTCTTCCTGTAACTGCGCTGTACTTTGAATGGAAAGGTTTTGAGAGAGCCATTTGTTTGCATTTTCAGTGAAATTAACTTTGCGTTTTTGTATGTCTGAAAACCAATTGTTTTGTCTCTCTTGTTCCTCTGGGGGAAGCAATGGAATGACCGAATCATGGAGATGGCTTGCTTCATCGTACAGAGCAGATACATTGAAAAGATTGAACTGGACAGCCTTTGCGTTTTCAGAGCTTTGCATAAGGTCATTAATTGCTTTTACAAGTCGTTCAATTTTGTTAACCTTAGCTTTGCGTTCGTTTTGAAGTTGTTCAATTTTGTTTGATAGTGCTTTTGCAGTGAGCATTGATTGCCGTTTTGGCTCATTTGCACTGGCAGTAGAACCTGGCCTTGATGAACTAGACATTCTGAATTTGCATTAAAATGAATCAAAGTCAAAATCATTTGCATCCAAATCGAAGTCCAAAATACACCGCAACAGCCCTAGTAGAATGTGCGTGTATGTGTGTGAATGCGTGGCTATTGTTCCCCACTAAACTGCCTAACGACCCGTAATCTACCGAATGCAGACCCTGTGTCTTCAGCATGTAACGATAGGTACTTATGTGCCTATATATCTCTATAAGAGACGGCACTCCTGGGCCACCCGTTCCACGGGTTTTAGAATGCGGGCCGAACCCGTTCATGCACATGAAAAACAACAAACAGTAGCCTACAGCCAGAGCTATAGGCTAAAGCCACTTTGCCTATAGGGGAACAATAGAGTGTGCGTGTGCGTGCAACAAGTGTGTGTTTGGGGCGGGCCGCTATGCGTGTGTGTAGAACACAACGTGGACTCGAAAGCAAATGGATTAAACAATAGCTGAGTGCAACCTTAATGCCGCAGTGCACGTATGTGCGGGATTCATTGTTTGAACGCCGCGGGGAACCGGGTAGGTTAAACACCCAACACCAATAGCGATCCAGATCGATACAAATTTGTTGACAATGTAGTGGCTGAAAATGATCCCCAATAGATCACTCATGCCGGCAGGCTAAGCCTGGGAGTTCTAGAAACTGTATGACGCGCAACACAATAGACTAAAACACCAATGATAAAAACGATTCAGACAAGGAAATAAGTTTGAACTGTTTAGTGTGATCAGTGCACCAATCATTACAATCATTACGTCTCATTCAATAAATACGATAGTAATAAATATGTGCAAAGATACAAAAACAGTGACAATACTAACGAATCAAATTATCAAAAGTGCAAAGTGCTAAAGTGCGAACGGTCAACAAATTATGTAGCCTCCCAGCTCACCCTGCCTCCAGGAATCCAAACCAGTCTTGGCGTGAGCTGGGAATGACCGTGCACTTGTAGCCTACGGTGGCCACCCACAGCGGCACTTCGACCAATGAACGAAGCCCGATGCGGAGCGCACCTCACCCAGTGACACATAAGCTATCTGTCATTTTGGCTCCTACAACTAGTATCACAGTAACTGACAGGTATGCTGGATAATAATGTGGCATTATGGACAATAAAAATAAATAAAAATACCATAAAACATATGAGGTCACTGAGGAGATGTTAAGAACAACTAGGGCATGTATTCATAGTTTTCTTATTGTTGGAGATTATAGGTGGAGACCTCCTATAATTGGGCTTATTGCCTCCTCCTAGCACTGTTTTCATAAAATTTCTCAAATTCATATTGCTCTTTTTATAACTTTAATATACAAAAAATACAAATACAAATAAGTAAAACTAACATGGACAACAGAATACCGTATACACAGTTAAAACCGGACAGTGTATGTCAAAGCTATATGGAACACAAGCAGGAAAGGACCGATTAAGGAGAATAAAATATCTATTAGGGCCTCAACGACTTAAGATTTCTCCCAGTCGACTAGTGGCACAGCTGAGTCCATCCACAAAGAAAACTTGTTATTGTTAAATTTTAGCACATCCTTTGTTAATTTTTGACCACTTCTATCACTGTTTTCTGTCCATATCACTATAGTTCCATGTGATAGAGGAGTCAAATATGAACGAAGGATGTGCTGATATTTTAGAAATAATTCAACAATACAAACAACATTATTACATTAGTGTGTGATGTCATAAAGGACCATAATGGAAACTGTATTTAGTTTTGTTTCTGGTTTTATCTTATTAATGGAGTTTGTATTGATCTGTACTTTAATTAAATCAACCAACCAACCAGTATTTGCTGGTGTAAACAGACATTAGTGTTTAGTACCATGGACTCCTCCAGAGCAGATGTTTAACATGTTTTACAGACATTTTCTAAATCGTTATTAAATGATGAAAGTTAACAATACTTCATGGGGGCTAAATATCATGTTATAATCATGTTTAAAACAGTTTAAACACCGGTTGATTGAACGCCGGTTGATTGAGCATTGATTTATTAAACATTATGCACAAACAATAAGGTCTAAAGTGACTGGAAACATGACTGAGACATAAAATACACTCTGAGACATTTATTCCATGTAAGGAGATCTGAAATCTCAATTTATTGACACTTAAGATCAATTCATTGACTTCTGACTTAACGATCAATGCATTGCCACTTAACGTCCTGCATTGCGTGGTGGATTATAATGAGGGTCTCCCACTGGGGGTTGGTTAGGATCGTACTGCTGATCAGTGAGGACCTGGTGGATCCAGTCTCTGAAGAAACAGACGTCCGAGGCCTGGGCTGGTGCTGAACACAAGTCCAATGGTCCTGCTATGTTGATTCCATAGACCATGCCATTGTGTTCCAATGCTGCACCAGAGTCTCCCTGTGGATAGACACAGAGATGAGCAATATGTATTAGTGCTCTAGCAGGCATAATTGTTATAAGTTGTTTAATATTCAAATGTAACCAACTCACGCTGCAGGTGTCCACATTAGCTCTTGCAAAGCAGAAAGAGTTTTGAGGAGTGGTGATGCCGTAGTAGTTTCTGGGGCAGTTCCTGGTTATATCCATGGTAGCACACTGGAGCTGGGCTGGAGGTGCTCCACCTAATTATTAGAGGTGTAAACATACATGTTAACAGCCAGATCATGGCAGACCATACCATACGTTGACCATATTGATCATTATGATACCAAGCTAGAACAGGAATAATATGTTCTCTCATCTTAGTTTTAGTTAAAACTCTGTTTGCCGCGTTTTGGACTAGTTGTAATCTGTCAGTTGTTTTCTTGGGGAGGCCAGAGAAGAGTGCATTGCAGTAGTCAAGCCGGGAAAATACAAAGGCGTGGATCAGGGTTTTAGCATCATCCATTGACAGATAGGCTCTGGTTCGTGCAATGTTTCTAAGGTGAAAAAAGGCAGTCTTGGTGACATAATTAATGTGTGAATTAAAATTCAGCTCGGAGTCAATGAAGACCCCCAAGTTCTTTACTGTGCTATTACTTTCTACAATCAGATTGCCAAGTCTGCTTAGTATTGATTCTTTCTGCTCACTGGAGACAATTATGAGAACTTCTGTTTTATCCTCGTTCAGCTTGAGAAACTTCTCTCTCATCCAGCATTTGATGCTTGACAGACAGGTCAACAATTATTATAAAGCACAGGGATCATCTGGGGCTACAGAAACATATAGCTGGGTATCATCAACATGGGAATAGAAATTAACTTTGTGATTTGTAATAAATTGTCCCAGCGGCAGTATGTAGAGGGAGAACAATAGTGAGCCCTGTGGGATACCAGAAACAACAATGTTATGTCTTGTTAGAGTCAAACTCAGCACAGGACTGTCCCGGACAGGCCTACCCAGTGGTGAATTAAAGTTGAATGGCCAATTGTTTCAAATGCAACTGTTAGATTGACAAGTAAGAGAGCAGATACATTTTTCTTAGCAGCAGGCACAGTAAGGGCGTTAATAACTTTTACAAGAGCTGTTTGTGGCCTTTCCTAAAGCCAGATTGGAATTAGTTATGCACCTTATTTTTCTGCAGAAACATCCAACTGATAAAAGTCACATTTTTCAAAAACCTTGCCCACAGCAGATTAGATATGGGTCTATAGTTACCCAGCACAGAGGGATCCAGATTGTGTTTTTTTGAGTAAGGGCCTTACTACAGCTGTCTTCAGTGAGTCTGGGCAGACAGCTGATTGCAGAGAGTTGTTCACAATATTTTTTTAGGATATCACTGATCACACTGTCTAAAACCTCTTTAAGAATTGCGGTGGGAATTATGTAATGAGCAGGAGGTGGACCCTGGAGAGGTCTATCCTGGCTGCATTAGCTGCAGTTTGAGGGTTTAGGCTCGTGGCAGCTTTCATAATATTGTTACAAATTTTGTTGTCGAAAAAGCAGCATAGTTTTTTAGAAGCAGGGAACATCTGCTTGTAGGACTGGGGAGGATTTAAAAGTCGTTCAATGGTAGAGAATAAGACTTGGGCATTTTTCTTACTGCTGTTAATAATGCCAGAGAAGAAGTACAGTATATGTGGACCATATTGATCATTATTATACCATACATGGACCATATTGATCATCATGACGATACGGCTAAATTAATTGAAATCCATACAGTAACTATTTAACAAATGCATTAAATATGTGTGGAACTTGCAGATAGTGCAGGTTTTCTTTAAAGGTTCATGTATTATTATGGATATAAATGAGTAAACAGTGACTGACAAATAAATATACACCTCCCATTACTTAGCAATAGGAACCAGTTCATGTCTAAACAGTCCAGATCCACTGCAGAGGCTAAAGACCAGGCCAAGCTGTGGACACTCATACGGTCAGTTCTCTAAACTGACCTGTCCTAATGTTGGAACACTCATAGGGTCAGTTCTCTGAACTGACCTGTCCTAATGTTGGAACACTCATAGGGTCAGTTCTCTGAACCTGTCCTAATGTTGGAACACTCATACGGTCAGTTCTCTGAACCTGTCCTAATGTTGGAACACTCATAGGGTCAGTTCTCTAAACTGACCTGTCCTAGTGTTGGAACTTATACAGTAACTGCTACAAACTACATCCCTAACATGTTTACATGTCAAGATTCCTTTTTGCATCTGGATCAAATGGTGGACTTAGATTACAGCTCTTAGATTACAGTTTACTTGGATTACACCTCTTAGATTACAGCTTACCTTGAATAGGGCGGGGCGTCCTAAAAAAAGATAAAAACCACGCCCACACCCCCGACGGCATGTGGTAGGGTCCAAACCCTCCAACGTTAACAGGTTGACCAACGGCAGGCCTGTGGCATCGTCGTGGCGGCAGGCGGATGGTGGGGAACTGAGCGGCTGGCAGCGCGTCTATGTTCAGCCTCAGCAGCATGATGTCATAGCAGAAGTGGCCATCATGGTAAACAAACTGTTGGTCCACAGGAATGACTTGTTGTCTTATGTCTCTTGGTATAGTTGCTGGTAGTGCTGGACCGTGAAAACCCAGTACCACAGTGATGGCCCTGAGGGAGAGGAAATGTCACTTTAGTATTTAGTATCAATTAATTTGAGGATCTTTTCAGAGTTGTTTTCATTTGGAAATGAATAAGGTCCTGTCAGTGTGAGAGTCATGTGACCTGTTAGACCAATCAGATTTCTAGGTTGTGACACAGTGACACAGATCTGATTCAGGATAGATTTAGCTGCTAGTTTAAATCAGGCCTTTGTTGTTCTCAGTGTTGAATGTGATCTCTGTCTGTCTGTCTGTCTGTCTGTCTGTCTGTCTGTCTGTCTGTCTGTCTGTCTGTCTGTCTGTCTGTCTGTCTGTCTGTCTGTCTGTCTGTCTGTCTGTCTGTCTGTCTGTCTGTCTTACCACCCCAAAGCACAGTGACCAGCGGTCAGCACCCAGCGCTGGCTGATCAGTGATCCTGCACAGAACCGTGGTATGGGTTGGCCTGCCACATGTGGGCCAGCCCACAATTCCACATGGTAGCGCATCTGGTCCTGAGCGCAGTTCTGACCTCCAAAGATTCTCTTCTCCAAGTCTCTCTCTGCTGCTGCTGCTGAAATACAAACATTACATTATGATACGCTGTCTGTCTGTGTCTGTCTGTCTGTCTGTGTCTGTCTGTGTCTGTCTGTGTCTGTCTGTCTGTCTGTCTGTGTCTGAAGACTGCTGAGAGCTGACAGTGGAAAGTGAACTTTGGGACAATAGCAGCATTTTTTTAAATGGTGCTTTGGGACAAATAATAGCATTTTATATTATATCTTTCAGTTACTTTGTAACAAATAGCAGCATTTTACTCTCAGGAATGTTTAATTTTTGCACTTGTTTTCCTGGACCCTGTGGTTCAGTAATTAATTAGCAGGTGTGGGACTGCTAATTTCTCTACTTCTCTACTAAGACTTTAACCTACTGATAAACTCTTCTCTATAAGACATTAACTACTGATAAACTCTTCTCTATTAGACATTAACTACTGATAAACTCTTCTCTATAAGACATTAACTACTGATAAACTCTTCTCTATAAGACATTAACTACTGATAAACTCTTCTCTATTAGACATTAACTACTGATAAACTCTTCTCTATTAGACATTAACTACTGATAAACTCTTCTCTATAAGACATTAACTACTGAAGTGAATCAGATAAACATTAGACAGACATTAGGACATACTACCTGCCAGCATAAAGAGGAGTAGAATAGCGTGAGTCTTCATCGTAGCTCTGAGAGTACAAATGGAACCAAATGGACCCTCTGAGTAACTGACCACTGAACTGCTGATATTTAAACCTTGTAGTATCTGAACATTTAACTAGAATGCAAATACTAGCAGTACTCCACCAATGACAGAGAAGAGAATCATCAGTATTGGACCAATCATAAAGAAGAGAATCATCCAATACTATCAGTATTGGACCAATGACAGAGAAGAGAATGATCAAAGACCTTCCATGGACTAATAAGGACTAAGGAAGGATGAAGACACTGACGTTATGTGTGTTCATCTAATTTCATTCAAATGTCTTTCCATGGTAGAACAGAAACAGTAAAATACTTCACTTCACTGCTTCTGTACTTTATCAGAGTTTAAACGGATAGTTCACATTTTTGTTAACCTATTTAAGGTTTATTATAAGTTAAATGAGTTATTGGTCATTTATGGGTTAATTAAGATGCCAAATGCTTAATATCAACTAATATCTGTTAGGTGTCCATCTTACCTGATCAATAGAGGCAGACAGACCTTTATTTTATAAAATAACAGCCTGCCGTTCACAAGAAATGCTAAAAACAGTACATCTATAGTGTATAGTGTTTTTATCCAAGGTGCTTCATGATGAGTGTGGATTAATACTTTCACAGCATGTGTAACAACAGGACAGTATGAATGAGCCTGATAAATACAGATCAATACCAGGAGATAGTTCAATATACCAGTTGTACATATGAGGGTGATTCTAAGATAAAGGCACAAATGTGGAAAATATATCAAAAGTACACAATGCTTCATGATAACTAAACAGATCATATAATCATTATCATCATCAATAAAAGGTTATTCATCCATAAAGTCACTCTGAGTAACTCTGGGGTAACAGAATGACCTGAGGTGACCTAAAGGTCAAGAGTTGACCCTGAAACAGGTCAGTGAAAACACAGAGTGTGTTTGGCTGAGCGGTGAGTCTCTGACCACCTCACTGAGGTGATGTCATCTTGTAGTTTTAGTAAAAACAGAGTTTTTGCTTTAGAATGCTTAATGTCCCAACTACATGTTGAGACTTTTTACTGCATCTCTGTGTGTAAGTATTTCTCTTGTTTCTTTACTATATATTCAAATCTCCTTCAGTCCTTCTCTGTCAGTGAACAAAGAGACTTTCAGTTACATTTCTTTATCTGACTTCATGGTGATCATCCAGTGTGTCAAACACACTGACTGATAGTGACACAAAGAGTCTACAGGCAGGTGAACAGAAATAGCACAGCCACTCTCTGTTCAACACGTCAGACCAGCCGCTTCGACCTCTATCCATGGATTGAATAGAGCATAATCGCGAGTAATCACACGATCGAATACAACGAGTAGACGCAGATCAGCGTCAGGGATTTTTCATCATACAATCAAAAACACGAACAGTTGCACGGGTGTACACCATGTTTTGGGACCTGTTTTGAGCATTTTCCAACCCGGTGAGCTTGCAGATCAACTGTTTGCGTCCCACGTCAGCCACTTGACTGTGTGTGTGAGAGACTGTGAGTGAATGAGTGAGTGTGAGAGAGGGAGAGAGAGAGAGGGAGAGAGAGAGAGAGAGAGAGAGAGAGAGAGAGAGAGAGAGAGAGAGAGAGAGAGATGAAAGCAGCATTCCATACATTTTAATCTTGGAAAAGACCCGCGATTATTATTATCATTATTATTTTAACACAAGACAGCTCTGTCTGTCTGAAGCCTGGGTGAGGACTGAAGCTAGTTAATCTGTCGCGCGACAGATTTCAGCTTTGCCATGTGCGCGGGGCAGGGGAGTAATGTGGGTGGGGAGGGGGGGTCTGGAATTGTTCAGGGGGCCGGGTAAAATGTGGAGGCGGCCCCCCGGGCCGTAGTTTGGGGACCACTGCTGTAGAAGGTGAGGATAGGATGACTCCACTAATGGGCACCGCACATCGCTCCTGATGAGGTGACAGACAACGGCAAAGTAAACTAAAATTAAAAAAAAAAAAAAAAGTATAGCCGCACACTGGCAGCTGCCAATGGTTTTTAATGAGGAGGAAACCCAGGAAAAACCAAGGTTTGGAGCAGATAAAACTGCCTTCTTCAGAGTCATATAGAACAATGGGCTAGGAGACATTTAAATACCCATAATTCTCAGGAGTGACTTGGCCAATCAACAGGGAGCTGAGGAGGAGATCAGTGGAAAACTCATGGCTAGAGCAGCAGTGATCACATAGACATGTCTATACTACTAAAACATGTCTGAAATAACTGGTTCAGAATACTATACATTATAAAACACAGTGAGCACATAGTTCATAGACATGTCTATAATACTAAAACATGTCTGAAATAACTGGCTCAGAATATACTATTCACACATTAAAACTCATGGCTAGAGCAGCAGTGAGCACATAGTTCATAGACATGTCTATAATACTAAAACATGTCTGAAATAACTGGCTCAGAATATACTATTCACACATTAAAACTCATGGCTAGAGCAGCAGTGATCACATAGACATGTCTATAATACTAAAACATGTCTGAAATAACTGGCTCAGAATATACTATTCACACATTAAAACTCATGGCTAGAGCAGCAGTGAGCACATAGTTCATAGACATGTCTATACTACTAAAACATGTCTGAAATAACTGGCTCAGAATATACTATTCATACATTAACACTAGAACTACGGCACAGTCATCTTGATCGTTTTTGAGATTTTGAAGTGGATTTTCTCTGCCTGTCGTGATAGAAAAACTTCCCCTTCCATGACTTTTCCTAAATATGCAATTCAAGTCATCTCTGTTTTTCTTTTTGTCTTTTTGTTGCAGGAGGGAGCGGCGGACAGCCAATCAACAGCTCAGTGAAAACACAGAGTGTGTTTGGCTGAGCGGTGAGTCTCTGACCACCTCACTGAGGTGACGCCATGTTGGAGTTTTAGTAAGAGTTTCTGCTCTACTTTTTACTGCATCTCTGTGTGTAAGTATTTCTCTTGTTTCTTTACTATATATTCAAATCTCCTTCAGTCCTTCTATGTCAGTGAACAAAGAGACTTTATCTGACTTCATGGTGATCATCAACACACTGACTGATAGTGACACAAAGAGTCTACAGGAGGTCAACTCTCTGGTCGACACGTCAGACTCAGGAACCGTTGGAAAGAAACTATTAGAATGCACTTAGTATGGACAGCAGGGGCGGATCTAGGCATAGGCATGGGGGGGCAATGCCCCCCTAAATACCCAGTCTGCCCCCCCACCAAACACGATGCCATGCAAAACAACCCAAGATATTTCAAATTAAAGTGCTTCTATTTAAAATGATTTGAACCACTACTACTGCTACTAACTAACTACAGCTGTGTCACCACTAAACCAACAGCATTTCATCATTGAAAACAGAAAACTCTCTGAGTCAGACCTTTAGCTTTATGCATGCTGCGTGTCTGTTGCAACTTCAACAACAACTGATGTTATTATTGATGCTTTATTTGTCTAATGAAAGTCCTTTAACCGAAACAGTTAAATTATAATTAAACATCTGAATTACGTACATACAATTAGAAAATGGAGAATAATTGTTATTTTGGCCAATGTTTTGTCAGTTCTCCTTCCCAATTGTGGACAAAAATGTGAAAAGTTATCAGCTTTGGGTGCAAGAGACTAAATTCAACATCACAGATTTGTCAACTCAAACGTGAATAGTAGCATAGGCCTATATAAGGAAACCTTCCAATTCGCCGCCTCCATTTTTCATTAAAATTGCATTATTCTTAAACACTATAACAGTAAGTAACACCATCAACACTATTTTTGATGTGTAGATCTTGTTGAGTTGCTCATTTTGAAAGTAGCTCTCAAGTCAATAAGTGTGGGCATCACTGATCTGACCTATACCTTGTTTGTCCAGCAGAGTGCGCCATAGCTAATGTGTATATACAGTATTTTACCTTTACCTGTCCACTCCCTTGTTAATGCAGTAGGACCTTAATTGTATTTCTATTATGTTATGTTGATTTACTTGATTAATTGTATTTATCTGACATGACATGTATGTACATATTTGGGCCTGTTATATTTAGTAGTCAGCCCACATAAGAAACAATCATATTTACCAGGGACGGATATATCCATGGGGGGCAATGCCCCCCTAAATGCCCAGTCTGCCCCACCACCAAACACGATGGCAAGCAAAACAACCCAAGATATTTCAAATTGCTTCAAAAGTGCTTATATTAAAACGATTTGAAACTCTACTAACCAACTACAGCTGTGTCACCACTAAACCAACAGCATTTCATCATTGAAAACAGAAAACTCTCTGAGTCAGACCTTTAGCTTTATGCATGCTGCGTGTCTGTTGCAACTTCAACAACAACTCATGTTATTTCTTCTTGGTGTATTATCATCACTTCTTGGTGATAATACAGTGTGTTAAAACACGCCATATTAAAGTCTACCCACATATATGAACATACATGTAGCATAATGTCAATATAAACATTTATTTTAATAGTATTTTAACATACCCGCATTCATAATAAATAGACACATAGTAACAGTTTAACAATACCTGCATTTAGAATAAATCAAATGGAGACATAGTAACATTTTAACAACACCTGCATTTATAATAAATGGAGACATAGTAACATTTTAACAACACCTGCATTTATAATAAATGGAGACATAGTAACAGTTTAACAACACCTGCATTTATAATAAATGGAGACATAGTAACAGTGATAAGGGGTTTAGGATAAGGGGTTTAGATGGTAACGTAAATGGCGCCCATAGTCTTTTAGTTTTAGTTGTGCCACATATGAGACCAGATGTCTTTGGAATCATTTAATGGGTGAGTGCACATTGCATAACATTACATGCAGACTGAAGCATGGCTTTTATATCCTGAACAGGATTAAAAGCCATGCAGGGCTAAGATTTCTTTTGCTTTTGTCCACAATTCCAGGCTGGATTTGGGGAAACCAAACAGTCAAACATACAGATCAAAATGACCATTAATCTTCTACATTCTCTAGTTGTGTAGACTTGGGATAATTCACATGATGAATATTTTAACTCTTGAGTGTCTTTGGTTTCATGTTTACGCTCTCAAAGAGTTACATCTGGTTAACCAACTTTCCAATTAGCTGGGGACCACCTGGAATCCTCTCAGGGACCACTGGTGGTCCCCAGACCAACCCTGAGTTAGACAACAGAGACATGCCAGGACTAGAGTGAACAACAAGTGAACAAAAATATGAAATTAATGAACGACCAACAGAAGCGCAGACAGAATTACTGTACGCTAACTGTAAACTGTTAACTATTAACTTTTAAGTGCATTTCAGGGTATCTAAGTGTTGGTTTGTTGAGACACACACACACATTACCTTTCTGTAGGAATCCTCCATTGCTCTGAGGAGAACACACAGGGTTGCCAGGTTTAGGAAGAGAAACAAGCCACCAGGTGTATGAAAACAAGTGCAAAAGCAGCAACTTTTTGTCTTTTTTAGGAGTGGTTCCTGGCAGCACTGGAATCATTGGTTTAAACAGTATTAGGATGAGGAAATTAACATAAATAATAAACTTCTAAACTTCATGCCAACAAGACCCACAACAACTGCTATACCAACATTTACAAGCTACTCTGCAGATTAAGAAACTCCAAGTCACTTATAATGATCATCAGACATGGCAACATGGTCCATAATATCAATGTCAATGCAGGTGTAAGACAGCAGGTGGCGTAGTTGTCCCAATGACTACCTAGTAAAGTGCATTTATAAACTTTATTTAATTGTCTCATTTGTATTTGGATGAAATGACACAGTTTTAATATTAGCGTATATTTAGTTGATATATATTTTGCAAACATAATTTGAAATTCAGGCACGAATCCAGCTGGTAGTTTTGCTATGCTAGTAAAAAATTAAATATATAGTTATAGTTACTGTTATGTATCCTTCCTGTTAGTTAAACTATGTTTAGTTATTGGGGTTAACAATGAGAGTTTTACTACAGAAATACAACTATTCAGAGACTAAACTATAAAGACATTTCAACACTAATGGAAGTCAGTTAAAATGTGAGACAGACAGGCAGACAGACAGACAGACAGACAGGCAGGCAGGCAGGCAGGCAGGCAGGCAGGCAGGCAGGCAGGCAGGCAGGCAGGCAGGCAGACAGACAGACAGACAGACAGACAGACAGACAGACAGACAGACAGGCAGGCAGGCAGGCAGGCAGACAGGCAGACAGACAGACAGACAGATAGGCAGGGAGGCAGGCAGACAGACAGACAGACAGACAGACAGACAGACAGACAGACAGGCAGGCAGGCAGACAGACAGACAGACAGACAGACAGACAGACAGACAGACAGACAGACAGACAGACAGACAGGCAGGGAGGCAGGCAGACAGACAGACAGACAGACAGGCAGGCAGACAGGCAGGCAGGCAGGCAGGCAGACAGACAGACAGACAGACAGACAGGCAGGCAGGCAGACAGACAGACAGGCAGACAGGCAGGCAGGCAGGCAGGCAGGCAGACAGGCAGGCAGGCAGGCAGGCAGGCAGACAGGCAGACAGACAGACAGACAGATAGGCAGGGAGGCAGACAGACAGACAGACAGACAGACAGGCAGGCAGGCAGACAGACAGACAGACAGACAGACAGACAGACAGACAGACAGACAGACAGACAGACAGACAGACAAACATAATAATAATTAAAGCTGCAAGCAGCGATTTACGGGCCCTCGATCGTGCAAGTGTCGGGCAAATATCGGCCAATCAGAAAAGGGGACGCGGCTAAGTCACAAGGACCCAAAACGTAGTCCAATGATACCACCCACGTGTCTCTATGACATAGCATTGAGGAGTTATGGCAGAAAATAGTATCGACCAATCAGAATAGGGGGCGGGGCTAAGTTACACCAATCAACGTCAGGGACGCGCCAGGACTCGTTACTAGTCCAATGATGTCACCCATATGTCTCTATGACATAGCATTGTGGAGTTATGGCAGGAAATAGTATCGACCAATCAGAGGAGGGGGTGGGGCTAAGTTACACCAATCAACGTCAGGGACGCGTCAGGGACTCATTACCCAGTTCAATGCTGCCAGCCATATGTCTCTATGACATAGCATTGTGGAGTTATGGCAGAAAATAGTATCGACCAATCAGGTGCAAGTACAGGGGGCGGGGCCCCTCTTCTGATTGGTCAATACCAATCAGGACGTCAGGGACTCATTACCGGGTCCCATGATGCCAGCCATATGTCTCTATGACATAGCATTGAGGAGTTATGGCAGAAAATAGTATCGACCAATCAGGTGCAAGTACAGGGGGCGGGGCCCCTCTTCTGATTGGTCAATACCAATCAGGACGTCAGGGACTTATTACCGGGTCCCATGATGCCAGCCATATGTCTCTATGACATAGCATTGAGGAGTTATGGCAGGAAATAGTATCGACCAATCAGGTGCAAGTACAGGGGGCGGGGCCCCTCTTCTGATTGGTCGATACCAATCAGGACGTCAGGGACTCATTACCGGGTCCCATGATGCCAGCCATATGTCTCTATGACATAGCATTGAGGAGTTATGGCAGGAAATAGTATCGACCAATCAGGTGCAAGTACCACTTCCTGTTTGGCGGCGAAGTTTGGCGCTCCGCCACGGTGGCGCCGTTTTACGAAAACTCACGATTTCCATAACTTTTCATCGTCAACGTCTTTTCTGCTTGCCGAGCGATTTTTTTTCCCGAACGGACCCCCCCGCTCCGACGAGTTGGCCAAAATGCGACATGTGGAAATGGCCTGAATTGCACCAAAACGCAGCCTTTATTTTGAAATAACCGACTTCCTGTTCGGTTTCGGACGCGGCACCAAGAGACTTTTTTTTAAGTTGCGACATGATACAGGTGCGTGCCGATTTTCGTTGATGTACGTCAAACCATATGGTGGGGCTCGAGGCACGAAGTTTTCTAGGGGGCGCTGTTGCACAATTAGGCCACGCCCACTTTTAACAATTTTACCATACGTAAATTTACGCCACTAGTAACGTGCGTGCCAACTTTCGCAACTTTTCGTGTAAGTTATGCGGCCGAAAAACGCGATTTACTTCGGTTAAGAAACAAACGAACAAAGAATAAACATTGCGGAATCAATAGGGCTTCGCACTTGCTTTGCAGTGCTCGGGCCCTAATAAAGCAGTAAACAGTTAGATCTAATGTTTATTTCTTGGTCATTCTCCAGAGCTGTACTGCAGCCCTCATGGACTTATACAACACAACATACCAATCATCAATATTATATTATAGATGTACAATAACATAAAACTGTTTTTACATCAAACAGAAGTGTATTTTACAACAACAACAGAAGTGTATTTTACAACAACAGAAGTGTATTTTACAACAACAGAAGTGTATTTTACAACAACAGAAGTGTATTTTACATCAAACAGAAGTGTATTTTACAACAACAATAGAAGTGTATTTTACAACAACAGAAGTGTATTTTACATCAAACAGAAGTGTATTTTACAACAACAGAAGTGTATTTTACATCAAACAGAAGTGTATTTTACAACAAACAGAAGTGTATTTTACATCAAACAGAAGTGTATTTTACAACAACAGAAGTGTATTTTACATCAAACAGAAGTGTATTTTACAACAACAGAAGTGTATTTTACATCAAACAGAAGTGTATTTTACATCAAACAGAAGTGTATTTTACAACAACAGAAGTGTATTTTACATCAACAGAAGTGTATTTTACAACAACAGAAGTGTATTTTACAACAACAGAAGTGTATTTTACAACAACAGAAGTGTATTTTACAACAATAGAAGTGTATTTTACAACAACAGAAGTGTATTTTACAACAGACAGAAGTGTATTTTACAACAACAGAAGTGTATTTTACAACAACAGAAGTGTATTTTACATCAAACAGAAGTGTATTTTACATCAAACAGAAGTGTATTTCACATCAACAGAAGTGTATTTTACAACAACAGAAGTGTATTTTACAACAACAGAAGTGTATTTTACAACAATAGAAGTGTATTTTACAACAACAGAAGTGTATTTTACAACAACAGAAGTGTATTTTACAACAACAGAAGTGTATTTTACAACAACAGAAGTGTATTTTACAACAACAGAAGTGTATTTTACAACAACAGAAGTGTATTTTACAACAGACAGAAGTGTATTTTACAACAACAGAAGTGTATTTTACAACAACAGAAGTGTATTTTACAACAACAGAAGTGTATTTTACATCAAACAGAAGTGTATTTTACAATTTGTTGTGTATTTTACATCAAACAGAAGTGTATTTTACAACAAACAGAAGTGTATTTTACATCAAACAGAAGTGTATTTTACAACAACAGAAGTGTATTTTACAACAACAGAAGTGTATTTTACAACAACAGAAGTGTATTTTACAACAACAGAAGTGTATTTTACAACAGAAGTGTATTTTACAACAGAAGTGTATTTTACAACAACAGAAGTGTATTTTACAACAGAAGTGTATTTTACAACAGAAGTGTATTTTACAACAACAGAAGTGTATTTTACAACAAACAGGTTAATTCTCAAAGTGGAGAAAAATTCTCTGAATTGTTCAAAACAACATGCATCTAAATATCACCTGTTTAACTTCAGGTGAACTTTCAACTTCAGATCAAATGTCATTTTGATCCAAAATTATGATTAAATAAAGAAATAAAACTTGAATGCAGTGAATTGCAGTGTGTGTGTGTGTGTGTGTGTGTGTGTGTGTGTGTGTGTGTGTGTGTGTGTGTGTGTGTGTGTGTGTGTGTGTGTGTGTGTGCGTGCATTTGTGTGTGTGAAGTATACAGTATAAGTGCGTGCACACACGTGTGACACATACACACAAACACACAACAGTGTTGATTTTGTCGACTAAAACTATGATGGAAAATGTCCGTTGATGATCTTTTCTCACAAACCAATGATGATAAAAATATAAAACTAAATATATTCATTGGTTGTGGTTGTGTGTTGTGATCTGAAAACAGCAGATCTACAGGATCACAGCACCATGCACTGTGACACATAGTGAACTTGTAGATCTGATATTTTCAGCATGTCATCATGACGACAGAAAGACATGCCAGAATCAGCTGTAGATTTATATTTAGTGGAGTAAAATCATATGATATTTAGTCACATTAAAATAAACTGGCATTAAAACATTTCAGGAGGCTGAAATACTAAATCATTTTTCTTTTCTTTTTCCAAAACACAGACTAGGCCTACTCTATTGGAATGAATATGTTTTTTTCCCCAACAGAAATATCCTAAAAATTGACTACTATATCCTGGGGCTTAAGAAAAATGAGGATGGTCTTATGATCAGAGTCGTCTTATATTCAGGACAATACAGTAAATCACACACTACACACACGCAGGCACATATACGCGCACACGTTTTTTGTGAGCAAGCACTTATACAGCACACACACACACACACACACACACACACACACACACACACACACACACACACACACACACACACACCTCCTCCTCCTCCTGACCTCTGACCCCCCCCCTAACCCCCACCACCCTGAACCAACATAGAGGTTCACTCACACAGAGACACTGAGGAGCCCCATATCGACCACCCCACCCAGAATCCAACATATAGAGGTCCAGTGAAGGTACAGTGGAAGGTGTGGAGGTGTTTCAGTGTGTCAGAGTTCACCTCATAGAAGGACACAGTGCCAGCAGCCTGGTCTACATACACTGATAACCTGTAGGACCAGGAGGAGAGTCTGACAGGGAGGACAGTTTGATTATTATTGTGAATCACAGTGTAGGTTTCATAACCATCACAGTACAGACACCATGATTTATTATTGTATCCAAACCAACTGTCTCTACCCTGTCTCTGTGTGTCACTGATACATCAACCAATCCAACACACAGTACCTCACTGTAACAGCGTTCACTCACAGAGGCACTGAGGAGCCCCACATCGACCACCCCATCCAGAACCCAACATATAGAGGTCCAGTGAAGGTACAGTTTCATTATCATTGTGAATCACAGTGTAGGTTTCTTTAAGACCATCCAATTCCAGACACCATGATTTATTATTGTATCCAAACCTACTGTCATCACCCTGTTTGTTGATGTCTCTGTGTGTCACTGATACACCAACCAGTCCAACACACTGTACCTCAGTGTAACAGCGTTCACTCAGTGGTTCACTACACAACACCTGAGGCTGGTCCATAAATCTGTCTTCATGAGGAGGATAGTTCTGATCCTACGCCACATATTCCACCTTCCTGTTGTTCTTAGACAGACGCAGGGACGGCTCCAGACATTTGTGCATGGGGGGGCTATGGGGGGGCTGAGTTTTTTTCAGCAGGGGCTAGTGAATTTCGGCAAAACAATGAAATAAATATATATATATATATATATATATATATATATATATATATATATATATATATATATATATATATATATATATATATATATATATATATATATATATATATATATATATATATATATATATATATATACACACACAGGCAAATACAATGGTCCTGTTTATATGCTAAAATACATGTTCATGTTACACAACAAAGCAAATCATTGTCACTGGCTAATTTTTTTTCCCAAAATGAATGAATGAACTCTTAGTCTTTTAGATCTTCAGGGGACAGTTACACATGTACCACAGTTTCAGAGATCTGCAGAACGTAAATGGACACACACACACACACACACACACACACACACACACACACACACACACACACACACACACACCAAACAGCTTCTACAATACTTGATCTCACAGACACAGAGAAGGAGTCGCAGCACTGCGAACATACACACACACAGTGAGGCGCGGCGGCCAAATGCGAACATGTAAATACAGGGACGTGCAGAGTGTGTTAGGGTCCAGGGACAGAAATCACATAAGAGGGCACTTTTGGACAAATGGCAAATCTACAAGCTCACAATGCTTCATAGCGTGTCGCGGTGGGAGCCTGTAGATCAGCTATTTTTGGGGCAGTTGTTCTTGCCGCTAGTAGAAGGCTGGTTACCTGGTCGCACCATCCCCACAACACACGCTGCTCCCCTGGCTTCATTTTCGGGCACTTCATGTTGGTTCTCTGGCCCCGAATCAGACTGCAGGTCTAAGTTTACTTCCTCTTCTTTTTCATCCCCAGACGAGTCTGTGTCCTCAAATACCACATTATTCCTCATCATTCAGCTCCTTGTTTATGTTTTCCTCTCAAAACTCGTCCTCCTCCACGCCGCCATAGCAGGTGTGTGTACCGGGCGAATTGGGAGCGGCGGCGGCCGCTGTTTCACCATCGTGACCGTCAGCCGAGTCGTCCACTGAATCGGCTCTTAGGCGTCGCTTTTTACCAAACACAACAAACCGGTCCATTAAACTGGACTTAAAACAAACGGTGCAGCAACCGAGTTAGTTGTTGTTGTTTTTTGCCGGGGCTCTACTCCGTTCCCTCCAAAAACACAGTCAACAGGTTTGTGAACTATGAACTTGGTGGACGCTCTGTTGATTGGCGGATTGCAATGCGTATTGCGTACGTGACCGTGCGGGCGAAAATGACAGGTGGTGAGAATTCTGAGAAATGGATTATTTCAGTATTATACATCATTCCAAAAATAACAAGTATCATGATTTTATAGCAATGATTTACATGAAAGTCAGTCAGTTTGGTCTTCCATATATTTTATTTATTCCCTGAATATTTTTCATCACAGTCATGTTTTTGGCCAGGGGGGGCTTAGGGGGGGCTAAGCCTCCAGCAGGGGGGGCTAGAGCCCCTGCTAGCCCCTCCCTGGCGCCGTCCATGGACAGACGGAGGTATCTGTATGCTGTGTTTGGATCCAGTGTGAGTTCACACACATCTGATGAGAATTCACCTTTACTAGAGGATTATATCTAACTCCATCTTTAGAATGGTGTAATGTGTGAGAACACAGAGTAATGATGACCACATTCATTATCAGGTGTCAATTACACCACATTCATATGAAATGTAACTATGACTCACCTTTATAGAATACTCTATTACTGTATGGAATCAGAGAGACATTCTAGGCTGAGGTTTTACACTATATCTCACCTGAAATGCAGGCAGATAATGATGTCTGTTTTTACACTAACTGGATTTCCTGCTCAAGTCCCTTTCAGAATAAAAGCAAAGAGATTCCTCTCCATGACTCTAGTGGACAACAGTGACACCTTCGTTCTGACACAAAGTGGTATCATTTTATACTGAGGACATTTTTAAGGGAAAATGTAGCAGGCTCAATATTTGGGAATGCCCAGCCAAATAAATAAAACAATATTTTAAAAATAAATAAAAACAGTAAATGAAATTCCACGGCCCTCTCATGTATTAGGAGGACAATATCAGACACCAGAAAAAAGTTTAAGTTATAATGGGTTTAGGAATGCAGTAACTTATAAACTGTCTTGTGTTTTCACATGAGACTGAGTAGACCATAAAATGACCAAAAGTTTTTTTGAAAGTGGAATATCCCTTTAAGTTACCCAAACCCATAGAACTAGTTGATCAACATTTAGGGTATTTTCATATATTCACAGGATTATTACAGTAGAGATTCTAGCACCATTCTAACCATAAAGATCACCAATACTATGGTCCATTCTAACCCTAAAGGTCACTAATACTATGGTCCATTCTAACCCTAAAGGTCACTAATACTATGATCCATTCTAGAATAGAATATAGAATAGAATAGAATAGACTTTATTTGTCATTGCACACAAAAGTTCACACAATTGCACACAACAAAATTGCTAGGGAGCTCCCATATAACCGTAGACACAAAAACATACAACGACATCCACACACAGAAAGTAAAGTGCAAGGTGATATTTTAAAGTGCATGATAAATGAAAAAAAAAAAAAAAAAAAAAAAAAAAACAGAAAACCAGTATTATTATCACAGACCTGTTAGTGTGTATATGAGGGGGGGCAGTCAATGTTCATTTAGCAGTCTGACTGCGTACGGAAAAAAGCTGTTTTTGAGTCTTGAAGTTCTAGCACTGATGGACTGGTACAGTATCTCCTCCCTGAGGGGAGAAGATGAAAGAGATGATGTGCAGGGTGTGATTGGTCTTTTATAATACGCTGGGAGAGGCGGAGGCAACGTGAGGTGGAGACAGAGCTGATGGATGGTAGAGGGGACCCGATGATCCTGCTCGCTGCCTTCACCACCCCCTGTAAGGCCTCCTGCTCTGCCTTGGTGCAGCAGGAGAACCACACAGCCACACAATAAGTCAATACGCTCTCTACTGCACAGTGATAAAAGTTAACAAGGAGCTTTTGTGGTAGGTCTGCCTGTTTCAACTTCCTTAAGAAGTATAAGCGTTGTTGTGCTTTACCGATCACAGAAGTAGTGTTGGTGCTCCATGACAGGGTCTCACTCACACTGAGACCGAGAAACTTGAACTCTGAAACCCTTTCCACTGAGCAGGGGTGTGTGGGCAGGCTTTGACTTCCTAAAGTCCACTATAATCTCTCTTGTTTTCTTTATGTTCAACTGTAGGTTGTTTCTGTCACACCAGGCTGTAAGGTCCATCACCTCTCTCCTGTAAGCAGACTCATTGCCATCTGTTATGAGCCCCACAACAGTGGTGTCGTCCGCAAACTTAATGATGTAATTTGAGGGGAATGAAGGAGAACAGTCGTGTGTGAGCAGAGTGTACAGTAACGGGCTGAGCACACAACCCTGAGGTGCGCCAGTGCTGAGAGACAGGGAGGGCGAGGTGTAGTTGCCCAATCTGACAACTTGTGTGCGGTTTGTGAGGAAATCCAGTACCCAATTACACAGTATATTGCACAGGCCCAGAGAACGGAGTTTCATAATGAGTTGGCGTGGTAATATAGTGTTAAAGGCGGAACTGTAATCGACGAAGAGCATTCTTACATCTAACCCTAAAGGTCACTAATACTATGATCCATTCTAACCCTAAAGGTCACTAATACTATGATCCATTCTAACCCTAAAGGTCACTAATACTATGATCCATTCTAACCCTAAAGGTCACTAATACTATGATCCATTCTAACCCTAAAGGTCACTAATACTATGGTCCATTCTAACCCTAAAGGTCACTAATACTATGGTCCATTCTAACCCTAAAGGTCACTAATACTATGGTCCATTCTAACCCTAAAGGTCACTAATACTATGATCCATTCTAACCCTAAAGGTCACTAATACTATAATCCATTCTAACCCTAAAGGTCACTTCTACTGACCTCAGTAATACTATGATGGTCCAACAGACCAGCAGAGAGACTGTGGCTCCCTCTAGTGGTCAAGGTGTTGGTTAGCATATAGTGAGATGGAATTATACTTAAAAAACTCTTGATTGATTGATTGATTGATTGTGCTATTACAGTATGTGGTTCTTAAACAACAGGGGTCTCTTATGCACTACAAGGGGATGAGTTAAGAATGTCTTGAGAACAGGAACTTGAGCATGACCTTGGGGTCATGTTGGACTCGACCCTAACCTTTAAAAAACATATGAAAACGTCTCTAACACAATTAAATACAACCTTCAAAATTTTAGGCAAATCAGACCCTGTCTGACTGTAAGTGCTGCGAAATCATATTTCCAATGTATGATTCTGTCACATGTGGAGTACTGATTCACAAACTGGTCCTGTACAGGTAAAACGGTACTTAAGCCTATAGAACAGCTACCTGTATATAAAAGTGCACTCAAGGTGTTCGACAGGAAACCCCACTCCTATCACCACTGTAACGTCCTTCAAAAATATAGCTTTCTGAGTTTTTACAAATTTTAAGATCTTTAAACAGGCCAGTATTATTTACAAGACCCTAACTGGTCTGTGCCCACCTCCCATAGAGTTTATACAGAGTGAAGACCCTAAATGGTCTGTATAAACTCTATGGGAGGTGGGCACAGACCATTTAGGGTCTTCCTCTGTATAAACTATGGGAGGTGGGCACAGACCATTTAGGGTCTTCCTCTGTATAAACTATGGGAGGTGGGCACAGACCATTTAGGGTCTTCCTCTGTATAAACTATGGGAGGTGGGTACAGAGGAAGACCCTAAATGTTCTGTGCCCACCTCCCATACTACCCCCATTACCTCCCATAGGAGAGTTTATACAGAGGATGCCTGATAGTGGAATCAGCACAAGGTCAACTACTACGGAATGATATTAGCAACCTTGCTAAACCCGGTATATTTACATTTCATTGTTTTTGTAATGTACATCAATATACTTTGTCCCATCGAAATAAACAAAGTAAAGTAACAGTCAGTGTCAATGTTTTTAATGGGTTATCTCAATGTCAGTGGACACAGATCACTGTACTCTAGTGTTAGTCTAAAGTAACAGTCTTTGTTCTCTTTGGGTCTCCTATTGGTCAGGCATTCAGTCTGTGATATTTAATTATCCTATATGGATTATTTACTGTTGTGTATTATTTAATGATAATTAAACATTAAACATCATTTATGCATAGACAATTGTGTAAAATGCATAGAAATGTGTCTGAGACATAAAAGACACTGAGACATTTATTCCATGTAAGGAGATCTGAGATCTCAATTTATCAGCACAAAATCAGTGATTATAATGATTAATGATCATGAGTTTTAATCAGGTCAGGGACATGCTGACCAATGAAATCATCACGCCTTTCACCAGCCTGAACTGAGAACAAATCACTGTTAAATCATCCTTAAGGGTAGTAGTCAGGGTCACCGTTTGGATCCCCCTTAGTGAGGACCTGGTGGATCCATTCTCTGAAGAAACAGACGTCTGAGGCACGGGCTGGACCTACGCACAACAATGAGCTTCCCATTATGTGGACTCCATAGATCCTCGGACCGTGGTTGTTGTCATTGTATTCCACTCCTCCACCAGAATCTCCCTGGATAGAGACACACAGAGAGAATTGTGTGTGTGTGTGTGTGTGTGTGTGTGTGTGTGTGTGTGTGTGTGTGTGTGTGTGTGTGTGTGTGTGTGTGTGTGTGTCTGTCAAGATAACTGGACTTATTCCTTAATAAGAACAAAGTCTTTAAGTTAAAGGCCCTTTCTCAATTCTACCCTTGTACCTTCCCCTTGGCCCTAACCCTCGCTGATACGTGTTCCCGTAGCCTAGTGAGTGGAAGAGACAAGGGGAAGGGCTACAATCCCCTTCAAACGGAGTGAAACGCTTTTTTCTTCAGTTATCGAAAAAATATGACAATAGCCGGTGTCATTCCCTTGTGTTATTGTAGCACCCAGCCATGAGCCAGCCACAACAGCCCCGCCAATCGGGCTCAGCCCTATTGGCGCGACTGATTGTGCGTTGGACTGGCGAGTGGGAGTCCCGGGTTCGATCCCCGCTTCCGCGCAATACTACATTATAATTCTGCATTACTGAAATATCGCAATCTCTAGCAATGGTTAATTAATGTTTACCTAATGTGAATAACGATATGCACCGACACACTGCATTTCTACAGCGTTGGTCGCTCGCTATACAACTTCACTGTATTATTCTAGCTGCATTCATTCACACCCATTACCATGTCAACATTCTGTAGTTTTGGAACTATTATTACCTTCCATTAAGTACATAATGCTGCTTAATATTGGCTACTCGGTATGATATGTTATGCAAATCCCCATACAGAATGTCCTGACTGCTCTGTCGTGTGGATGGACGCACAAACAAGCCCTGAATATGTTGTAGCAAGTTGTAAAAGTTGCAAACCATCTATGGAACAGACTGCAAGCTGCTGTGCAACACTGCAACCTGGAGATGAATTCAACAGCATTGAATGTTGTTGACTGTATTATATAACTGTATAATAATATCTAGGGTCATTCCAATCCTTAGGGAGATGATATATCCTCCCTATCACTTGACACTCATTTTGTAGAGACAAGGGGAAGGGGCAAGGGACACTGCCTACGGTTAAGGGTTAAGGGTAAAGGGTAAGGGGTAGGGGGTAAGGGGTAGGGTTGAAAAAAGGAATTGAGAAAGAGCCCAAGTCTATGTCACTAAATCAGCCCACCTGATGGGTTGAGATGAGATGTGTTCCACATTCACATCACCACATATTGAGTTGTGCCAATATTATCGTTTCTAAGCTATGCAGTAATATCAGTCCATGTAACACACACGCACGCACGCACGCCCCCCCCCCCCCCCCCCCAACACACACAAACACACACAGACAGACAGACAGACAGACAGACAGACAGACAGACAGACAGACAGACAGACAGACAGACAGACAGACAGACAGACACAATGAAAAACAATAACTATTGGTGCTCTTGCAAGCAATTGTTCTACTGTAAGTTGTTTTATAGTCAAATGTAACACTCACAGGGGCCGTATCCACTTTCTTTTCACTTTTATAGCAGAAAGAGTTCTTATCAGTCGTGGTCTCGGGGTAGCAGGTGCAGTCTGTCACATTCATGGTGGCACATTGGAGCTTCGCAGGAATTTTTCCTTTGGCTTGTTATTAGAGAAGGAAATTAGTAACAATACCATACTGGACCATATTGATCATTATGATACCATACATGGACCATATTGATCATTATGACGATACGATTAATGAATTTGCTGATTAGTGTATCGATTCCAATTAATTGAAATATGTGGATAGTGCAGTTGTATTACTTGACTCCTTGACTATTTAGATTACAGCTCACCTTTAACAGGTGTACTAGAAAGCGACTTAATCCACTCCCACCATCCTAGTTCGAAGGGTCCAAACCCTCCAACTTTAATGAGTTGACCACGGGCAATCTTCTGGCCTCTGCAATCTTCTGGCTTCTGCCCTCCAGGCGGCAGGCGGATGGTGTGGAAACCATCCGCCTGCCGCGCCTCTCTGTTCAGCCTCATGAGCATGATGTCATGGCAGCGGTTGTCGTCGTGGTGAATAAACTGTTGGTTCACAGGAATGACTTGTACTCGTACGTCATCTGGTGTGTTTGCTGGTAGAGGTGGACCGTGAAAACCCAGTCTCACAGTGATGTCCCTGAGGGAGAGGAAATGTCACTTTATAGAATGTTACAGTTTGGACAACAGATGATTTCAATGTAATTTTAAAGGTATAGTAAGTGATTTCACTTAAATCAAATATTTTTCTTTCTCTCTTCTTTTTTTTTGGCTAATCCTCCCTACTATAGAGCCAACACCATCGGTGTTGGTGCCTGTTCTGTCATCTGTCAGCAGCAGTGTTGCCAGAATGTGAGAGAAATAAACGCCCGGGTCTATAAAAACTAGCCCAAATGCAACCAGGTTATTTGTTTGTGACTCGTGACATGATGTTGGGAGCTTGTTGATCTTCTATCTAAAAAAACGTATTGACCCTATTGGCCTGAATAGAAGAACATTTTTCCCAAAGGAAATATCCTATTACAGGCTAAGTGGGGACTAGACTATTTGACATTCAATGTTATTTTTTCACAAATTAATCTAGAAAAATGGGGGTTGTCTTATATGTGGTTTAAAACGGTATGTATATAGGTTACCATGGAAAAAAGTGACAAATGTGAAAAATGTATTAATGATTTTAACAACACAAATTTGGTATGGTGGTAACTTCATTTATCTTAGCTTAAGTTATTGTTTGGGATTTAGCATAAAAGCCTTTCGTCCAATCAGGATAAAAAGGGCCTTCCTCCAATCAGGATCGAGTGTGCGTGGGCCTTGATGTATATGATGTTGGCCTTTTGCACTTCCCCTCAATGTAGAGTGTGTGCTTGTGCACATCTTTCTACCGGAGACCAGAGGGTTTTCCAAATCACCTACAACGTAAATCACTTATTATACCTCTAAGGTAAAGAAAGACACCATGGAGTTTCAACCTAAATGGACTTTCCTTTTACTATTAATTCATTTGAGGATCTTCTCATTGTTTGTTGTTTTCATTTGGAAATGAATAAGGTTCTGTCAGTGTGAGAGTCATGTGACCTGTTAGACCAATCAGATTTCTATGTTGAAGTGACACAGATCTGATTCAGGATAGATTTAGCTGCTAGTTTAAATCAGGCCTTTGTTGTTCTCAGTGTTGAATGTGATCTCTGTCTGTCTGTCTGTCTGTCTGTCTGTCTGTCTGTCTGTCTGTCTGTCTGTCTGTCTGTCTGTCTGTCTGTCTGTCTGTCTGTCTGTCTGTCTTACCACCCCAAAGCACAGTGAGCAGCGGTCAACACCCAGTGCTCGGTGATCAGTGACCCTCCACAGAATCGTCGTGCGAAATAAAACAATTCCACATGGTAGCGCCTCTCATCCAGACGACAGTCCTGACCTCCAAAGATTCTCTTCTCCAAGTCTCTCTCTGCTGCTGCTGCTGAAATACAAACATTACATTATGATACGCTGTCTGTCTGTCTGTCTGCCTGCCTGTCTGTCTGTCTGTCTGTCTGTCTGTCTGTCTGTCTGTCTGTCTGTCTGTCTGCCTGCCTGCCCGCCTGCCCACCCGTCTGTCTGCCTGTCTGTCTGAAGAGAACTAATAGTGGAAAGTGAAGTTTGGGACAGTAGCAGCATTTGTTATTTTTTATTTATTTTTAAATAGCTTTGGGAAAAACAATAATAGCATTTTATTTTATATTTTTCAGTTACTTTAGAAAAATTGCAGCATTTTATTCTCAATAATGTTTTATGCTTGTTTTCCTGGACCCTGTGGTTCAGTAATAAATTAGCACATGTGAGCTTGCTAATTTCTCTACTTCTCTATAAGACATTAACTACTGATAAACTCTTCTCTATTAGACATTAACTACTGATAAACTCTTCTCTATGAGACATTAACCTACTGAACCATAAACTCTTCTCTATAAGACATTAACTACTGATAAACTCTTCTCTATTAGACATTAACTACTGATAAACTCTTCTCTATAAGACATTAACTACTGATAAACTCTTCTCTATTAGACATTAACTACTGATAAACTCTTCTCTATAAGACATTAACTACTGATAAACTCTTCTCTATAAGACATTAACTACTGATAAACTCTTCTCTATAAGACATTAACTACTGATAAACTCTTCTCTATAAGACATTAACTACTGATAAACTCTTCTCTATAAGACATTAACTACTGATAAACTCTTCTCTATAAGACATTAACTACTGATAAACTCTTCTCTATAAGACATTAACTACTGATAAACTCTTCTCTATAAGACATTAACTACTGATAAACTCTTCTCTATAAGACATTAACTACTGATAAACTCTTCTCTATAAGACATTAACTACTGATAAACTCTTCTCTATAAGACATTAACTACTGATAAACTCTTCTCTATAAGACATTAACTACTGATAAAATCTTCTCTATAAGACATTAACTACTGATAAACTCTTCTCTATAAGACATTAACTACTGATAAACTCTTCTCTATAAGACATTAACTACTGATAAACTCTTCTCTATAAGACATTAACTACTGATAAACCCTTCTCTATAAGACATTAACTACTGATAAACTATTCTCTATAAGACATTAACTACTGATAAACTCTTCTCTATAAGACATTAACTACTGATAAACTCTTCTCTATTAGACATTAACTACTGATAAACTCTTCTCTATAAGACATTAACTACTGAAGTGAATCAGATAAACATTAGACAGACATTAGGACATACTACCTGACATTAGGACATACTACCAGATAAACATTAGACAGACATTAGGACATACTACCAGATAAACATTAGACAGACATTAGGACATACTACCAGATAAACATTAGACAGACATTAGGACATACTACCTGACATTAGGACATACTACCAGATAAACATTAGACAGACATTAGGACATACTACCTGCCAGCATAAAGAGGAGTAGAATAGCGTGAGTCTTCATCGTAGCTCTGAGAGTACAAATGGAACCAAATGGACCCTCTGAGTAACTGACCACTGAACTGCTGATATTTAAACCTTGTAGTATCTGAACATTTAACTAGAATGCAAATACTAGCAGTACTCCACCAATGACAGAGAAGAGAATCATCAGTATTGGACCAATCATAAAGAAGAGAATCATCCAAACTATCAGTGTTGGACCAATGACAGAGAAGAGAATGATCAAAGACCTTCCATGGACTAATAAGGACTAAGGAAGGATGAAGACACTGACGCTATGTGTGTTCATCTAATTTCATTCAAATGTCTTTCCATGGTAGAACAGACCTCTGCTCATCACCAGAAAGATAGTAAAATATTTATCTTACAGTTTCTTTACTTTATCAAAGTTTAATTATAATTTAAATTGACTCTGAGGATGAATGTTAACTCATTTCAGTGTCCATGTTACCTGCTTCAGTAGTGTATGACAGACCTTTATTTAATGTTAACATGAAAAAAAAAAAAATTCTACACAACAGTGCATTTATAGTATGAAGCGGGTCAAAGCAAACCAAATAATTAACACAGCAAACACGAGAAAATGGGGTTTAAGTTACTGATCAACACAGCAAACACGAGAAAATGGGGTTTAAGTTACTGATCAACACAGCAAACACGAGAAAATGGGGTTTAAGTTACTGATCAACACAGCAAACACGAGAAAATGGGGTTTAAGTTACTGATCATAAGTCTTACAGAGGGACAACACTGGTGTTAGCAGTGTTGTAGTGGTACTTTTAGAAGTGGGGGGACGCCTCTTAAAGGGAAATTCCACCCATTTTTTTTCTGAGAGTGTACAAATGTGAACCAAATGGACCCTAGCGGGTCCATTTGGTTCCATTTGTGCACTCTCAGAAAAAAGGAAACTCATTAACATGGTGAAACACATCTTGATGATGTCATTAAGATGTATTTCACCATGCCAATGTTTTTTTCCTTTTGCCCCAAAAATATTTTAGAGAAGTGGGGGGACGCCGTCCCCCCGCGTCCCCCCTCCACTACACCCCTGGGTGTTAGTCACTCTGAGTGGCAGATAGGTTCATATAACTCATTTACAGTCTGTCTCCTGTTTGGACGGCTGTGGCTCAGGAGGCAGGGACGCTCGTCCAATGATCCGTGGGTCAGTGGTTTGAATCCCGGCTCCAGCTGGCTACCTGTCGTAGAATGTCTTGCCCAAGTGTCCTACCTACTAAACAACTGCAGCTCAGGAAGGACTAGAGAGAACCTAAAAGTCCTAAAGGACCTAAAGGTCAAGAGTTGACCCTGAAACAGCTCAGTCAAAGTGTGAGTGTAAAAGTACTAGAAACAAGCAAAATAATCCGTGGGGTAAGTGAATTGTACTTGGTAAGAATTCTTGTAACTAGAAATAACATAATAAACAAGGTTGATAATCTTATACAATTTTCTATTGGTTAGTACAGTATATCCTTGTTAAAACAAGAGCAGTCATATTTTAAGTTTAGAAGATTACAAGGCTTGCTTAGTTCATTTTTTTTTTTTTTTTTGCTCTAGAACACTAGAACAATGTCCTGACATCATTTTGGCCTTTACTTCTTACTGCATTTCCATGTGTAAGTGATTTTCTCTGATATCTTTAATATATATTCAAATATCCTTCAGTCCTTCATATGGCAGTGAACAAAGAAACTCTCAGCTACATTTATTTGTTATCTCACTTTTCAAAGCATACTAACTGATAGTGACACAAATTCGACACCAACTTTCTGGTGTACACATCAGAAGGGGGGGGGGGGGGGGGGGGGGGGGGGGGGGCTGTTCAATGACTCCACCTCATCTGGAGTGTTTCTGGGAGGTAAAGCTGGAGGAACATTAGTGCTACACAATGAATTTCTGTACTGAAGGTTATTAGGATAATAAATAGTATTTTATCTCACACAGTGGATCATCCTAACAGGTAATGTTTATTTCTTTGTAGAAAGTAGGGTGACCATACGGATATGTCCTCTTTTTGGGGGAGCTTTCTGTCCTGTCCAGGTTGGGGATGTTTCTAAAAGGGTTTAGTGTCTGTGTTCTAGTCTGGTTGGCTGGTCTGTCAAACGGAACAACCAATACTGTATGTCAAATTGTAGCTGTGATATTCTTCTTTCACATGACTTGATAAAACAAAAATGAAAAACCCCCAATGACTCAAATTCGGTCATGCTGTGTCACATAAGGAAATTTAAATCTGGTCCATTATTTAAAAAAAATGTTGGCCATTTTTACAAATTATTAACCTTTCAATCAGTATTATGAATGAATGGTGTATTTTAGTGCTTTGCAGTTACATTTCATTTTCAAAGCCTCTAGTTTGTAAAGCATTCAGTATTCTAGCTCCTAAAATGTCTAGGCTGAAGCCAAAGCTTATATTGCCTAGCCTTAAAAGGAAAACAAAATACAAAAGGAATAAAGAGAAAGAAAACACAAATCACATTTGAGGCAAAAAAGAGAAAGAAAACACAAATCACATTTTTTTAAAATTCATAATTTAGACGTTTAAACGTTTGGATGGAGAACGTCTGAAAATAGGATGACGATCACTGAGCTATATTTGATTTAAGAAAAGCTTAATGTCTATCATAATGTTTTTATAGTTATAATCATTATAATAGTTATATTTAATAATGATAATAGTATAATAATATTGCTAATAGTGATAATGATAATAATCATGTTTTATAGTTGTGGTATGGTAATAGTGGTTTTATATTGTTTTATAGTAATTGAGAACTTTGTTTTTTTTAAAAGCTTTTTAAATGATGTAACTCCGCAGCAGGTGTCAGATCCATATGCAGCCACAGCAGTTTGCTTGGTATGGACAGTATGTCTCACAGACAGACAGAGAAAAATAGCAGATCTACAAGCTCAAACCATCCCTGTTCTGTCCTTTTCCCCCACATGTCCCACACACAGTCCTTCTGTCCTTCAGAACAACAGTTTTGGTATTTTTTTTGGGTTCTCACACATTTCTCTGAGTTACTCCTGATCTTTATAATCTATACAAATAATGGACAACTCACCCATGTGGAAAAATGGAGAGTTTTCTTGTTACCATCTAGAACAGGGGTTTTCAACAGGTGGTCCGGGGACCACCAGTGGTCCCTGAGAGGGTTCCAGGTGGTCCTCAGCTAAGTTGGTTAACCAGATGGTTAAAATATTCATCACCTGAATTAGCCCAATTCTACACAACCAGAGAATGTAGAAAATTAATGGTCATGTATGATGGGTATGTTTGACTGTTTAGTTTTATCGAAATCCAGCCTGGAATTGTGTATGAAAAAGGTTGAAAACCCGTGATCTAGAATATCTTAAAGGGGAATTCCACTCATATCCAATATTTTACTGTCATCAATATACAGTGCCTTAGTGTTGAGTGGAAATCACTAAATCATTAACATGGTGAATGGCATAATTAATCACTGCACAATAATAATCAACAATTAAAAAGTGTATTGTCCTGAATATAAGATACCCCCCCCCCATGAAAGCCTATGTGAGGTGATGAATTAGCATTTTACAGTGCATTTATTTTACAATAAGAACAGTAACTACCCAGCGCTAGAACAATTTCCCAATTTCATTTCATGCAAATGTTTACTCCTGCATTTCCCTGTGTAACTCAATTCCTCTCGGATCTTTAATATATATTCAAATATCATTCAGTCCTTCATATGGCAGAGGACAGAGACTCTCAGTTACATTTATTTATTATCTGACTTCATGGTGTTAAAACACAGTAACTTATAATGATACAGATACCACAGTGACTCTCTGCTGCAAACATCAGACTCAGGTAAGGACATGTCCTGTTTTTGGGGAGTTTTGTTTTAAATGCTTCAAACATCAGGGTTTAGTGTTTGTGTTCTAGTCAGTGTATCATTATATTCACACAGTGTTCATGGTTCACCTAGACGCTCAGAGTAAACTGTGTTCTAGTCAGTGTATCATTATATTCACACAGTGTTCATGGTTCACCTAGACGCTCAGAGTAAACTGTGTTCTAGTCAGTGTATCATTATATTCACACAGTGTTCATGGTTCACCTAGACACTCAGAGTAAACTGGGCTTAAATAAACTTCAGTGGATATGACCTGATGAAGATCTTGACGATGGAAAAGACTTTTGTCTTTTGTACCTGAGGTGTGCAGGACTACTCTCTTATCCTCTGATCACTACAACGCTCACACATCTAAACACTCACACATCTAAACACAGACATGTAGAGACAAGACCATGAGTGTTCTGTGATAGAGAGAAACATGATGAAAGGATAATGAAATATCACAGATCAAATGTAGAAAATCTAGCTGTGTTTTAGTCCTGGTGGAAGCAGAGAGAACGCTTCCACCACATTACTTTTCTAGAACCTGACAGAAGCATTTACAGTATAAAGTGTGTGTGTGTGTGTGTGTGTGTGTGTGTGTGTGTGTGTGTGTGTGTGTGTGTGTGTGTGTGTGTGTGTGTGTGTGTGTGTGTGTGTGTGTGTGTGTGTGTGTGTGTGTGTGAATTATTGTTCTGCTGAACGTATCCCTAAACGTAGTTGCTGTTATTAGTTACTATTTTTTTTTTCAATTAGATGTTTCTATAATGTAAAGTCATTGTCCATCCTTTCTATAATGTAAACTCAGCAAAAACAATTTCGACACTTAAATTTGGTCCATTATTTCTCCACTTTAAGAATACCATCACTATTTAGATATTTGATGTTCATTTTAGCGTATCCGCCTCCTTCATATACAAACCCGTTGTAACTTAAAACTCAATTTTAACCTTGACAAATTATTCAAAAACAACCCATCTTTTTCTGGTGGCTGGTATTGTCCTCCTAATACGTGAGAGGGTAATGGAATTTCATTTACAGTTTTCATTTATTTTTAAAATATTTTTTTGGAAAATGTAGCACACTCCATGGGTATACCCACCCTGGTTACAAAACAATATTTTAAAAATAAATGAAAACTGTAAATGAAATTCCACGGCCCTCTCACGTATTAAGAGGCAATATCAGTTTCCAGAAAAAGCTTGGCTGTTTTTGAATAATCTGTCATGGTTAAAATGGAGTTTTAAGTTATAATATAATGGGTTTGTATAAAGGAGGTGGATGGCTAAAATGAACATCAAATATCTAAATACTGAATGTAGTAACTTATAAACTGTCTGGTGTGTTCACATGAGACTGAGTGGACCATAAAATGACCAAACATTTTTTTTGAAAGTGGAATATCTCTTTAAGTATTTGCTATGAGCTGTTAGTGTTGTTCCACATATCAATAATATGAAGCTTGTTTGAATTGAATTGTGACCCTCAGTAAAAATATATGCAGGTACTTATACTAATAATTGCTAAAAGGTTAGGAAACACTGATTCAGACTGTAAGGTATTTTACCTGCAATGGACACAACATTATTATTTTGTTCAATGCCATGAAAAGTGTGTTTGTCTCCGTTTCGTCTGTCCAGAGGATTAGGGTGTCGATATTCAAAGAATACAATCTGCGTCGACATTAGGAATCCTGTCATATATAGACGGGAGGTTAGTTGATTTCATGAATAGTGTTATTATATATTCTGAGTTATTTATTTTCTGTAAATGAACCAGAGAGAGTTATTTGATCTAAAACAACCTCATTAATATTTGGCTATACTATATGTGTCACTTTCTGGAAACAATAAATTACAATAAAAAAAAAAAAACACATTTAGGGACAGCTGCGATCATCACACTATTTCTGTTACAAACTGACCCTGGACCCCCAGAGAAGAGAAAAGTTGTGGCGCTCACTGGGAAAAGTTTGGGGACCCCTGATCTATATCTTAACTATAATACAATTCTTTATTTAACTATTATAATAAGTGGAATACCTGCCCAACACTAGCACTATTTTCCAACCTCATTTCATGAAAATATTTACTCCTGCATTTCCATGTGTGAGTGAAATTCTCCCTAGAATATCTTCAAACATCCTTCAGTGCTTCTGTGAAAGTGAACAGTTACTGTTACAGAATAGACTGTTAAAATGTTTCTTTATTATCTCACTTCTTGGTGATAAAACACTGTGTTAAAACACACCAACATGGAAATGCACTACAGTATTGTTAAAGTCACTTCTATTAGCTGCTATGGACTTTTCATTATTCTGATTTGACTTTGACTATAATTTGTAGAGAAAACAGTGAGAAAATGTGTAGTAAAAAAAAGAAGAAAAATAAATAAATAATAATGAAACTAAAGATAATTTATTCATAATTTCTGTTAGTTTTACTTAGTTTTGTGAACACACAATGCATCTGTCAGTTAATTTATTGTTTTTGCCTTCATTTTTAGTTTTAAAGTTTTGAATTGCTTTAATTTTTGAAGTTATTTTTATTTGACTAACCTTATGATCTACCGCTTCTCACACAATGAGCCAAGATGTCATTCTGCATAATGATTACTGATGGTTTTAGTTTAAGTATAGACCTATTTATATCAATATTCTATTTGATAACAACTGTTACATCTTCACAATCACATCTCTATCTGTGTGTGTGTGTGTGTGTGTGTGTGTGTGTGTGTGTGTGTGTGTGTGTGTGTGTGTGTGTGTGTGTGTGTGTGTGTGTGTGTGTGTGTGTGTGTGTGTGTGTGTGTGTGTGTGTGTGTGTGTGTGTGTGTGTGTTCTACCTTTCAGCACCACCAGAGGGCTCCAGAGAACAACACCTGTCAACACACCTGTTCTGACCACCATGAGACCTTCTACTGTACAACACCTGTCAACACACCTGTTTAATTACTAATAGAACTGGTCATCTGGTATATTGATATTTAATTATTAGAACTGGTCCTCTGGTATATTGATATTTAATTATTAGAACTGGTCCTCTGGTATATTGATATTTAATTATTATTAGAACTGGTCCTCTGGTATATTGATGATGTTTCATTACTATTAGTGTTGAATCTATAACCATTACAACACAGTAAGTGTATAGATCCATAAATAAGCTCTAATAACAAGGCCAGTGGTCTAGAATCTAGACCTAGAACTAGAATATTAAAGATGTTCAACACTAATGTCATCTAGACTCTAGATGACATTAGTGTTGAACATCTTAAATATTCTAGTTTAAAACTGTCTCCTCTACTTGGGTTGTTTTACTGGTTTAATCCATGGAATTCTTCCTGATTCAATGCTCTTTGTTTTATTAGTTCCAGTTATAAAAAACAAGGTTGGTAAAGTTAGTAGCATAGACGATTACAGACCTATAGCTTTAGCCATTATGCCATCCAAATGAATCTGTTGAATAAGATGAATGAAAATATTAACTCCTTGGACACCACTGTTACCACTGTTACAGCCACCATTTGGTCCAAAGTGACATTCATTTACATTAAGTAATTGATTGATTGATCTCAATAGCTAAAAATCACAAATGGCAGCTGTATACATTTTTTTTTCCACACAATATTCAGAGATGTGTAACTAAAAGGTTAATCCCCCCCATCATTTCCAGGCCCCATGGGTTTCACTTCTGTCTGGAATCATAACAAACCATCTCACAGTCACAGTGAATCATATTGAAGTGAAATCAGCTTCAATCTGGATGCTGATTGCCACAATAGGCTCAGATATGGACCTATACCACCGTGCGTCCCCACATGTTCAAATTTTGGACATTATTTATGACAGACAATGCTAATTCATCAACATTAACCGGGATTAAACAATGTGAGTAAAAGGAAAGCTTTAAAAGAAAAAAAAAACTCTATTACATTAACCCTAAAGGGGTGCCTGAGGGTATAGTAAGGATCTTAGCCTATTGCTATACAAACTAAACCATGCAAGTCAGATGGTGCAACTGTGTATCAGACACATTTGGGGTCAAACAGGGGGGATTTTATCACCTATTCTTTTTAATATGGATGAGCTGTCAAAACAGTTGAATGCATGTAACACTGGTTGTATGAGAGTATTCTGGGTAATGATCTTATTAATCATTCAATGCATGCAGATGATTTAGTCATAATGAGCTCAACTAGTGCTGGATTACAGCAGATACTTGACATATGTATGAGGTACGGCATTGGAAATGATCAGAGTGTTGTTCTTATTTGTAGAATGAAAGAGGACAACAAAAAACTAAAACCTGATTTTACATTATCCTTTAATACTCTTGATGTCTGTGATTTTATTACAGAACAGTTGACAGAGGATGGTGATATACACAGACAGTGCTGTAGGTTGTATGCACATGCCAACACCCTGACATGTAAGTTTAGTATGTGTTCTGAAACTGTTAATATTACTCTGTGTAAGGGCCAAAATTACCTTATGTGCCAATCTGACCTTGGGGAGTCGCTGTTGTTTATTTAAGTATGTGAAGTTCACGGGTAGGGTGAGGGAGAATTGACCTGGAAGGGCAAATGGCTTTGACCGCAGGTATGCTGTCAGTTTAAACGCCAAATGTTTGTTTTCAGTTTGGTTTATTTATCAATTGTTTCTAATTACGGGTGTATTTTGTAAATGCAGATCGGATACTGTATACTATCTGGTGTGTGTGTGTGTGTGTGTGTGTGTGTGTGTGTGTGTGTGTGTGTGTGTGTGTGTGTGTGTGTGTGTGTGTGTGTGTGTGTGTGTGTGTGTGTGTGTGTGTGTGTGTTCTGGGGCCAACACACCTAACCAACAGTACATCATTAGGATGGTCCAGCTACAGAGTCAAGAGCTCCGTAGGCCTATTAGGATAGGATAGGCCATAACCCTAACCCTAACCCTAACCCTATATAGGACGGAGGCTCTATTACTCTGTTTAGAGCTTACTGTACACCACTCTACACTGACCACTGCTGGTCAAACTACAAAAAAGCAAGTATTCAGAAACTTCATTAGCATAATGATATGATGCTATGAGACCTGATCAGACATGTTTCATATCTCACATATTCAAAATCAAAACATGCTTTCTTATTCTGGCTTTCTGGGATTATACAGTAGGTAGAGGCCTCATACAATTTCAGTTTTCATACAGTTTTCATTTCAGTTTTCCTCATACAATACAGTTTTCATACAATTTCTACCATTCATGTTGCTCTTTTTATAGTTTGAGTTTAAGACATTGTGATCAAGTTTAAAGCTACAGGACTGGTGATCATTACTGATTGTACTACAGCAGGGGTTTTCAACAGGTGGTCCGGGGACCACCAGTGGTCCTTGAGAGGGTTCCAGGTGGTCCCCAGCTAAGTTGTTTAACCAGATGTAACTCTTGAGAGTGTAAAAATGAAACCAAATGGACCCTTGCGGGTCCATTTGGTTTCATTTTTACACTCTCAAGAGTTAAAATATTCATCATGTGAATTAGTCCTAATCTACTCAACTAGAAGATTAATGGTCATGGACAGAAGCAAAGGAAATGTTTAGTTTGGGGGGTCTGTGGGGCTAAAATGTCCTCAAGTGGTGGTCCGTGGCTCAAATTCTGAATAAATGGTGGGCAAAAAGGTTGAAAACCCCTGTACTACAGTGTTGAGATATACATGTTTTAAGGGTTTTGATATTTTGCCAATATAGTCAAAACCACACAGCCATAGAGATCACATTGGCTGTAGAACATGTACAGTAAATATAATCACACCTTTAATGTCTCTTTCCCTGTGTGTGGATGGTTCAAAGATATAGGCCTAGATTTTCGGCACCGCTAAACCCCTTATGCCTTAACTTCTTTGCCTTTTTAAACTATTAAAAAAATCAATAGTTTAAATTGCCAGTCTACAAGCTCACAACGTGTCAATAGACATTGAACGATTCTCAAAGGTTTTTAAAAATAGTGAAAAAGGGAAAAGGAGTTTAGTATAATGAAAATGGAGCCCTTATTTTTTCTTAATTGTAAAATGACACTGTTTGCATCTACCAATGAACCACATGGATGATTACCAGATCAAATGTGTGATGTGTGTATCAAATAAATGCTTTAGATAGAAAGAGGATAATTCAACCTTTACATGCATCTAATGTTGCTGAGTTTAATGTTGTTTCATACAAGCAAATCACTGATGAAAACGCTTGTCATTGGGAGTCAACTCACACACACACACACACACACACACACACACACACACACACACACACACACACACACACACACACACACACACACACACACACACACACACACAGTAACAACGGCGCTGTAACGACAATGCTCTTCTTGCTTTATTTTGTTTTGTTTGTTTGTGTTTAAATACAATACCTCTACTGACTGATGTTGTTTTGTATTTTTATTTATGTTTTATAGACATTTTGAAATCTGGTTTTGTTAGTTCCAGGTCTGTTTCCTTTGTAATTCAAGGTTAAAATCTTCTCCTTGCTTCTCTCTGCTACTTTATTGTATTTTATTTATTTTATCTAAGAGAGACATTTACAATGTCAGATTTTGTTGGCTTTGAATTGGAGACTCTTATTATTCTAATAAAGTGGATTCAGTACTAAAAAGATCTCGCTAAACAGATTGTGTTGTACATCTCTATTTTTTCGAGGGTGTGAGGAGAGAACTTAGGAAAGTAATAACGTAATATGTAATATATTACCCTTTGGTTAGGGTAATAAGTAAAGTAATATTATTACTTTGTCTAAGGGTTCAGAACTAAAGTAACAAGTTTACTCTCCTAAGTAATATTGACCAACACTGGTCCTCAGTCCAGGGGCGGATCTAGGCATGGGCATGGGGGGGGGGGGGGGGGCAATGCCCCCCTAAATACCCAGTCTGCCCCACCAAACACGATGCCATGCAAAACAACCCAAGATATTTCAAATTAAAGTGCTTCTATTTAAAATGATGTGAACCACTACTACTGCTACTAACTAACTACAGCTGTGTCACCACTAAACCAACAGCATTTCATCATTGAAAACAGAAAACTCTCTGAGTCAGACCTTTAGCTTTATGCATGCTGTGTGTCTGTTGCAACTTCAACAACAACTGATGTTATTTTTGATGCTTTACTTGACTAATAAAAGTCCTGTAACCGAAAATGGTATGGGGGCGACTTCTGAAGCCGCCCCCATACCATTTTCTTGCCCTTCCAACATATTCTCTTGCCCCCCCAAATGGGATGTGTTATATCCGCCCCTGCCTCAGTCTTCCTGCTAGCTGACTCTGTCCTGTTGTCCAGATGTCACTGTTCACATTTGCATCAGTTTGTCTGTGCTCTTTCATGCTAATCTTTTTCACCACATTTGTAACTCACCAGCAGCCTTGGATTGGGTTGAGTTACTACTCATCATGGATTGATTTGCATCCCAGCCCATCCATCAGTGATTCCTGATTCTCTTCAAGGACCTATTACAGCAGGTGATGCCCCTGTTCTTCATATGGGATTAATTTTGGACATTATCTGATCAATAACTGGTTAAATATCATTAGAATTCTCATGCTAATTGTTTGTTTGCCATGTGGGGGGAATCCAGGAAGTCTCTCACATGCATCATGGGTACTGTAGTCTATGATGCAGCTCAACTAACCACATTAGGAGGGCTGAAGTTTCATTTTACTTACCAATGGGATTGCAGGCTAAGGTAGCCTTAGTGTAAGTTGTTAGTGGAATGGTATAGGTTCTGTAGTATAGGTTCTCTCATGGGAATCGAACATTTATGCAGGCCCAGGGCACAGTCTTTTGATTGGTCAGAACTTATTAATTATACTAAGTGTTTCCAAGGGACCTGTAATAATGTTGCACTCAGGGCAAACATTTCCTCCATATCCTCCATGTTTACTGTACGTGTTCGACTCGGAGTTTTGAGATTCATGTTGTGTGGCCAGTTATAATTTCCTGGGGTTTGTTAGGACTGTGTTAGCCTGGCCTAACCCTAGCTCTGGTCCAGAGCTCCACTGCTTCTGAGTGTGACTAGCATTGGAGCTCTGTTCGTCTCCGTGCATTCGGCCATTACTGCACCCGACCAGCCTCTCTTCTCTAGTTGATACATAAAGAACGTTTTACCTACTCACCAAAATAAACACGTCTTGTGTCATTAGAAAGCCTACTTACCTTAGTGGAAACACTCTGAGCCCCCCACCACACGGATAAAATGGACTTTTTGACCAGAACGTAATCGTTTTTCACCGGAAAAACAACCAGGATTTGTGCCCTCTACCGATATTGCCAATAGAAAAGTACATGTGGTGGGGGGCTCAGAGTGCGACCACTAAGGTAAAAGTAGGCTTTCTAATGACACAAGACGTGTTTATTTTGCAATGGAGCTCTGGACCAGAGCTAGCCTAAGCCAAAGTGATTTTGGCCTGGGGGGGGGGGTGCCGTGGGATTCCCTCGGCCGATGAGCTGATCTGAAATGGTTAATAAAAACACGATTGCGCCGCGGCCAAAGCCATGGGTCATGACAACATGACAACAAACACAATATCGTCATATAATATATAATTAGGACGAAGTAGAAAACGGCATGATACAAGACCTTTTGTTTCGTTTTTCATCTTAGCAATTATTTAATTGTCCCAAAAGTTTGTGTGTGTCATCATGATTCGTCACGACTCGAGTTGGCCTGGGTGTTGAGGCTAGTACTGTTAAATAAAAAAAAGAAACCGCTTTTAACAAATACAGTATGTATTTAGGACCATGGACAAACAAAAACCTCATTAATTTAGGGACATTTAACAGAACAAAGCTCTTCACAAAATTGGCACATTTATCTGGTATCATTATAGAAACAAGAAAAATACCTGAATATTGAACACATTATAAACCCTCCTCAGTCCTATTAGCCATCACTTCCATCCTCTACAGCGGTTTTCAACCTTTTTCATACCAGGGCATGCAGGGAAGGATTATCCAACAGGCACGTTGGGCCCAGGCCCAGGGGCCCCTGAGCTAGGGGGCCCAGGCCCAGGGGCCCCTGAGCTAGGGGGACCCTGAGCTAAGAGGGCCCATGAGCTTGAGTGTCTGTGTGATTGCAAAGAGGCTCCAGCTCAGGGCCCACCCAAAAAAGGGTAAAAGTGAATAATAGTTGTGCACACAGTCCATTAACAATGGGTTTACTAGTTTTGTGTCATTAAAACAGCCTCAATAGTCATAAACCATCTTGCCGCCGCACCGGGCAGAAAAATCCTCCGGTGTAGGGGGGCCCTTTGGCTGGTGGTGGCCCAGGGGCCCTTCATTTCATAATCCGCCTATGAAGGCATGAATGTAACGTAATGAATTTCCAAAGTTTTTTGAAGATAAAATTCTCCATATCAGAGCAGGCATCACAAATGTACCTGCGACAAATGTAAACGGTAAATGCAGTTCATGAGGGAAGTCTGGAGATAATTTTAAAAAATAAATGAAAACAGTAAATGAGAAAGCACAGCTCCATCACGTATCAGGAGGCAGAAAACAGATTGATGAATCTATTATGGTTAAAATAAGAGTTTAAAGTTATAATGGGTTTGTATAGGAAGGGGGCGGGGCTAAACATGAACATCATTAGGGGGAGGGGCCAAGGCTTAGACCAATCAGGTCTACCTTCCATCTGCGTGGCCTCTCTAGGACAAAATGCTGTCATACCATTGGACCGTGTGGTCACATGACGTGAACGGAGACGTTCCATTGGACAGTTAGCCATTCTCGTCTTGATCTTTTATGGGATTCACTTCCGTCACCGTGGAGACGGTAAACCTGGAAGCCACGCCCACTGGTGGAGCCACGCCCACTGGTGTCTCCACGCCCACTTCTGGGGCCACGCCCACTGCTGGAGCCACGCCCACTGATGGAGCCACGCCCACTTATGGAGCCACGCCCACTTCTGGAACCACGCCCACTGATGGAGCCACGCCCACTGGTGGAACCACGCCCACTGGTGGAGCCACGCCCACTGATGGAGCCACGCCCACTGGTGGAGCCACGCCCACTGGTGGAGCCACGCCCACTGGTGGAGCCACGCCCACTGATGGAGCCACGCCCACTTCTGGAACCACGCCCACTTCTGGAACCACGCCCACTGATGGAACCACGCCCACTGATGGAACCACGCCCACTGATGGAACCACGCCCACTTCTGGAGCCACACCCACTGATGGAGCCACACCCACTGGTGGAGCCACACCCACTTCTGGAGCCACGCCCACTGATGAAGATTCAAGTTTCTTGACGGTAAACCTAGATGTGTCATGTGGGAGGGGAGGGGCCTGTGACCCAGGGGGAGGGGCCTGTGACCCAGGGGGAGGGGCCTGTGACCCAGGGGGAGGGGCCTGTGACCCAGGGGGAGGGGCCTGTGACCCAGGGGGAGGGGCCTGTGACCCAGGGGGAGGGGCATGTGACCCAGGGGGAGGGGCCTGTGACCCAGGGGGAGGGGCATGTGACCCAGGGGGAGGAGCCTGTGACCCAGGGGGAGGGGCCTGTGACCCAGGGGGAGGGGCCTGGGACCCAGGGGGAGGGGCTTGTGACCCAGGGGGAGGGGCCTGTGACCCAGGGGGAGGGGCCTGTGACCCAGGGGGAGGGGCCTGTGACCCAGGGGGAGGGGCCTGGTTGTGTGAGATCTTCATGACCAGACCTTCATCCTCCTCATCGTCATCATCTTCATCTTCATCAGCTGTTTCCACCACTGGCCTGACGAACACCTGACTGATGCTTTTCATATACCTCCTGAAATACAAAAAAATCAGATTATTCATGATTAAAGTAATTGTGATGATTAAAGGGGAGTGGTCTAAAGGGGAGTGGTCTAAAGGGGAGTGGTCTAAAGGGGAGTGGTCTAAAGGGGAGTGGTCTAAAGGGGAGTGGCCTAACCTGCAAGGGGAGTGGCCTAAAGGGGAGTGGCCTAAAGGGGAGTGGCCTAAAGGGGAGTGGTCTAAAGGGGAGTGGTCTAAAGGGGAGTGGTCTAAAGGAGTGGTCTAAAGGGGAGTGGCCTAACCTGCGAGGGGAGTGGTCTAAAGGGGAGTGGTCTAAAGGGGAGTGGTCTAAAGGAGAGTCGTCTAAAGGGGAGTGGCCTAACCTGCAAGGGGAGTGGTCTAAAGGGGAGTGGCCTAACCTGCAAGGGGAGTGGTCTAAAGGGGAGTGGTCTAACCTGAGAGGGGAGTGGTCTAAAGGGGAGTGGTCTAACCTGAGAGGGGAGTGGTCTAAAGGGGAGTGGCCTAAAGGGGAGTGGTCTAAAGGGCAGTGGTCTAAAGGGGAGTGGCCTAACCTGCGAGGGGAGTGGTCTAAAGGGGAGTGGCCTAACCTGCAAGGGGAGTGGTCTAAAGGGGAGTGGTCTAACCTGCGAGGGGAGTGGTCTAAAGGGGAGTGGTCTAAAGGGGAGTGGTCTAACCTGCGAGGGGAGTGGTCTAAAGGGGAGTGGTCTAAAGGGGAGTGGTCCAAAGGGGAGTGGTCTAAAGGGGAGTGGTCTAAAGGGCAGTGGTCTAAAGGGGAGTGGTCTAAAGGGGAGTGGTCTAAAGGGGAGTGGTCTAAAGGGGAGTGGTCTAAAGGGGAGTGGTCTAACCTGCGAGGGGAGTGGTCTAAAGGGGAGTGGTCTAAAGGGGGGTGGTCTAAAGGGGAGTGGTCTAAAGGGGAGTGGTCTAAAGGGGAGTGGTCTAAAGGGGAGTGGTCTAAAGGGGAGTGGCCTAAAGGAGAGTCGTCTAAAGGGGAGTGGTCTAAAGCGGAGTGGTCTAAAGGGGAGTGGTCTAAAGGGGAGTGGTCTAACCTTCAAGGGGAGTGGTCTAAAGGGGAGTGGCCTAACCTGCGAGGGGAGTGGTCTAAAGGGGAGTGGTCTAAATGGGAGTGGTCTAAAGGGGAGTGGTCTAAAGAGGAGTGGCCTAACCTTCAAGGGGAGTGGTCTAAAGGGGAGTGGTCTAAATGGGAGTGGTCTAACCTGAGAGGGGAGTGGTCTAAAGGGGAGTGGTCTAACCTGAGAGGGGAGTGGTCTAACCTGCGAGGGGAGTGGTCTAAAGGGGAGTGGTCTAAAGGGGAGTGGTCTAAAGGGGAGTGGTCTAAAGGGGAGTGGTCTAAAGGGGAGTGGTCTAAAGGGGAGTGGTCTAAGGGGGAGTGGTCTAAAGGGGAGTGGTCTAAGGGGGAGTGGTCTAAAGGGGAGTGGCCTAAAGGAGAGTGGTCTAAAGGGGAGTGGTCTAAAGGGGAGTGGTCTAACCTTTGAGGGGAGTGGTCTAAAGGGGAGTGGTCTAAAGGGGAGTGGTCTAACCTGCGAGGGGAGTGGTCTAACCTGCGAGGGGAGTGGTCTAAAGGGGAGTGGTCTAAAGGGGAGTGGTCTAAAGGGGAGTGGTCTAACCTGCGAGGGGAGTGGTCTAAAGGGGAGTGGTCTAAAGGGGAGTGGTCTAACCTGAGAGGGGACTGGTCTAACCTGCGAGGGGAGTGGTCTAACCTGCAAGGGGAGTGGTCTAAAGGGGAGTGGTCTAAAGGGGAGTGGTCTAAAGGGGAGTGGTCTAACCTGCGAGGGGAGTGGTCTAACCTTCGAGGGGAGTGGTCTAGCGCCAGGATGTCGCTGCAGCTCTTGGACCGGCCCACTTCCTCCGCCTCCTCCTGATTGGTCAGCGACTTCCTCTTCTTCTTGGTCCCGCCCACCTCCTCGTCCCCATTGGTCGACTCGGGGCTCTCCTTGCTTTTCTTCTTCTTTTTCTTCTTCTTGTCTCTGCTCTGATTGGCTGCGTGTCCGATCTCCCTGATGACGGTACTGTAGTCCTCTGGTTCCTCCGTCAGGAACTTAAAGATGTCGATGGCCGAGGGGCGGGGCTGAGAGGGAGGGGGAGGGGGAGGGGGGAGGAGGGGGGCCTGGGGGCGGGGTTCCGGCTGCAGCGGCGCCCAGCGTTGCTCCCTCCGGTGACGACGCTTCAACATCACCTTATATGGACATTTAAACACACATCACCTTATATGGACATTTAAACACACATCACCTTATATGGACATTTAAACACACATCACCTTATATGGACATTTAAACACACATCACCTTATATGGACATTTAAACACACATCACCTTATATGGACATTTAAACACACACCACCTTATATGGACATTTAAACATAGACAGTTTCCTTGTGACCTTATGGACATGTAATATAAATAATACATATTAACTAATTGTATCCCTTGGGGGTGATGAAAAAGGACACATCATGTACCGTAATTTCCGGATTATAAGCCGCAAAACATCAAAATTAGACCAAAATGAACATTATTTATTACATTATTTATTTATTATTATTTAGTGGTACTAATTTAGATGGTGAATATCATAACTCTTGAGAGCGTAAACATGAAACCAAATGGACCCGCTAGGGTCCATTTGGTTTCATGTTTACGCTCTCAAAGAGTTACATCTGGTTAACCAACTTTCTATCATTTAGTCTGCGGAGCACACCTGGAACCTGGAAATCCATAGATTGGCCGCACCGTTGTATAAGCCGCAGGGTCAAAAGCATGTGAAAAAAGTAGCGGCTTATAGTCCGGAAATTATGGTAAGATATGTTTTAAATGTTCAATTCTAGTTATAGAGAACAAATGTAATGCACAGTATGTATCCGTATCCCTATACGAGGCTTATTAGCCTGGGATCCTTTTAAAGCAGGCTGGATCCTTTTATTAGCCTGGGATCCTTTTAAAGCAGGCTGGAACCTTTTATTAGCCTGGGATCCTTTTATTAGCCTGGGATCCTTTTATTAGCCTGGGATCCTTTTAAAGCAGGCTGGAACCTTTTATTAGCCTGGGATCCTTTTGTTAGCCTGGGATCCTTTTAAAGCAGGCTGGAACCTTTTATTAGCCTGGGATCCTTTTAAAGCAGACTGGATCCTTTTATTAGCCTGGGATCCTTTTAAAGCAGGCTGGATCCTTTTATTAGCCTGGGATCCTTTTAAAGCAGGCTGGATCCTTTTATTAGCCTGGGATCCTTTTATTAGCCTGGGATCCTTTTAAAACAGGCTGGATCCTTCTATTAGCCTGGGATCCTTTTAAAGCAGGCTGGATCCTTTTATTAGCCTGGGATCCTTTTATTAGCCTGGGATCCTTTTAAAGCAGACTGGATCCTTTTATTAGCCTGGGATCCTTTTAAAGCAGGCTGGATCCTTTTATTAGCCTGGGATCCTTTTAAAGCAGGCTGGATCCTTTTATTAGCCTGGGATCCTTTTATTAGCCTGGGATCCTTTTAAAGCAGGCTGGATCCTTCTATTAGCCTGGGATCCTTTTATTAGCCTGGGATCCTTTTAAAGCAGGCTTGATCCTTCTATTAGCCTGGGATCCTTTTAAAGCAGGCTGGATCCTTTTATTAGCCTGGGATCCTTTTAAAGCAGGCTGGATTCCAAAATCCATCCAAAAAGCAAAAGAAATCTTTAGCTTTGGGGTCTGTGGCTCAATTGCTGAATAAATAGTGGGCCCTGGTCGGTGTCAAAAAGATTGAAAACCACTGCTTCATATGAAAAAAAAAACTTTGGAGTTGCCCATACACCCTGCCATTCTTCCAGCCCACCCTAGTAGGGCTGGCTAAATCCGGCCCTGCTGCTCCATACTACTTCACAAAGGTGAACAACTTCCACAGTCACAACACTAGAGGGAGCACAAATAATGATATGGTGCCACCCAAGTTCAGAACAAATATGGGCAAATCTACATTTCACTACTCTGCCACTCAGGTATGGAATGCCCCCCCCCCCCCCTCCCTCAAAATCAATTAATCACTGGTTTCTTTTAAGGTCTAAAAAATCATTTCTTACTAACGGCTAGACAGTAACATTATGTATTGTCTAATAGGTTTTGTATATTCTCACTCTTTTTCCTTTTGTTTATGATGTAAATTGTTATTTATATGAAATGCTTTTGCTTGGGACCCGAATGGAAACAAGACTGAAAGTCTTTCTTCGGTCACCCCTTTGGATCTGATGTGTTGGATGTACTTTTGTACTTTTACATGTAAATCTAATAAAATAATCAATCAAAAAAAAAGTAAAGTGAAACTAACCTTCTTGTGTGCAGAGACGACCATGTGAACGTTCCAACTGAAGAACAGAGAGAGCCAGGCCAGACCCATATAGATCCACAGTTCAACCCCAATACGATACAGCCTGGGATACACCATCTGAGGATTCACCCCTAGGATACACACATTATACTACCATTAGGATTCACCCCTATAGGATACACACATTATAATACCATTAGTACCCCTATAGGATACACACATTATAATACTATTAGGATTCACCCCTATAGGATACACACATTATAATACTATTAGGATTCACCCCTATAGGATACACACATTATAATACCATTAGGATTCACCCCTATAGGATACACACATTATAATAGCATTAGGATTCATCCCTATAGGATACACACATTATAATAGCATTAGGATTCACCCCTATAGGATACACACATTATAATAGCATTAGACCAGAGCCATATATATCCACAGTTCAACCCCAATACGATACAGCCTGGGATACACCATCTGAGGATTCACCCCTATAGGATACACACATTATAATACCATTAGGATTCACCCCTATAGGATACACACATTATAATACCATTAGGATTCACCCCTATAGGATACACACATTATAATACCATTAGGATTCACCCCTATAGGATACACACATTATAATACTATTAGGATTCACCCCTATAGGATACACACATTATAATAGCATTAGGATTCACCCCTATAGGATACACACATTATAATACCATTAGGATACACCTCTATGATACATAATAATAGCATTACTGAGGATACACCTCTATGATACATTATAATACCATTAGGATACACCTCTATGATACATAATATACCATTACTGAGGATACACCTCTATGATACATTATAATACCATTACTGAGGATACACCTCTATGATACACACATTATAATAGCATTATTGAGAAGAGATATATACAAGGATAAGAGAAAGGGTGAGCGTGGGGGAATCATAGTTTTACGGAGGTCGGATTCCACGCTTGAATTTTACGTCACTGTTTTAGTGAGTTTTTAAAAATCATGTAGTGGTCCATTTATCTTGTAATGTGTGGTTTGATGTGATATATTTAAAAAAAAATAAGTTTAGTAACCGAAATACCCGCATTAAAATAAAGACAACCTGTGGCCATGCAAAGTGCACCGGCGCAGCTGCAACAGCGACTGAAACTGACCTCAGGGTGAAATGTAGAAAATGGGACAAAAATCAAGGACATTATGGCCCTCATTTATCAACGTGGTGTACACCCAAAAATGTACTGTGGCGTCTCGGTCAGGGACCGCGCGCCACGGAGCAGCCGCCTCGGGGAGAGAGGGAGAGAGACAGAGAGGACGCGTTGCCAACGGCAACGGGGAATGGTCCTGGAGGGGAGGTACCTCCCACCGCGCCTACTCATCCACACTAACAAGCCACCGGCTGCGCCGCCCCGCCCCGCCAGGTTAAACCTCTAACCAGCCACCGGCTGGTTAAACCTCTAACCAGCCACCGGCTGCACGGCCCCGCCCCGCCAGGTTAAACCTCTAACCAGCCACCGGCTGCACGGCCCCGCCCCGCCAGGTTAAACCTCTAACCAGCCACCGGCTGCACGGCCCCGCCAGGTTAAACCTCTAACCAGCCACCGGCTGCCCCGCCCCGCCAGGTTAAACCTCTAACCAGCCACCGGCTGCACGGCCCCGCCCCGCCAGGTTAAACCTCTAACCAGCCACCGGCTGCCCCGCCCCGCCAGGTTAAACCTCTAACCAGCCACCGGCTGCGTGGCCCCGCCCCGCCAGGTTAAACCTCTAACCAGCCACCGGCTGCACGGCCCCGCCCCGCCAGGTTAAACCTCTAACCAGCCACCGGCTGCACGGCCCCGCCAGGTTAAACCTCTAACCAGCCACCAGCTGCGCGGCCCCGCCCCGCCAGGTTTAAACCTCTAACCAGCCACCGGCTGCACGGCCCCGCCCCGCCAGGTTAAACCTCTAACCAGCCACCGGCTGCACGGCCCCGCCAGGTTAAACCTCTACCACCAGCCACCAGCTGCGCGGCCCCGCCCCGCCAGGTTAAACCTCTAACCAGCCACCGGCTGCACGGCCCCGCCCCGCCAGGTTAAACCTCTAACCAGCCACCGGCTGCACGGCCCCGCCCCGCCAGGTTAAACCTCTAACCAGCCACCGGCTGCACGGCCCCGCCCCGCCAGGTTAAACCTCTAACCAGCCACCGGCTGCACGGCCCCGCCCCGCCAGGTTAAACCTCTAACCAGCCACCGGCTGCACGGCCCCGCCCCGCCAGGTTAAACCTCTAACCAGCCACCGGCTGCACGGCCCCGCCAGGTTAAACCTCTAACCAGCCACCAGCTGCGCGGCCCCACCAGGTTAAACCTCTAACCAGCCACCGGCTGCGAGGCCCCGCCCCACCAGGTTAAACCTCTAACCAGCCACCGGCTGCACGGCCCCGCCCCGCCAGGTTAAACCTCTAACCAGCCACCGGCTGCACGGCCCCGCCAGGTTAAACCTCTAACAAGCCACCGGCTGCACGGCCCCACCAGGTTAAACCTCTAACCAGCCACCGGCTGCACGGCCCCGCCAGGTTAAACCTCTAACCAGCCACCGGCTGCACGGCCCCGCCCCACCAGGTTAAACCTCTAACAAGCCACCGGCTGCACGGCCCCGCCAGGTTAAACCCACACCGCCAGTCAGTGGCTCTAGGCTTGAAGCAGGGGGGGGCCTGGTGGTCAAGTCTGGTACTGCAGGCGGGTGGAATTCATGCACGACCGCCGGAGAGCACGCACGCTGGTTTGCTTTGTGCACGTGGACAGGGCAGTTTGTATTTAAGTTGTTTTCTGAATAAACCAGCGGTCCTCACGTCATATACTACCTCTCAAAACATAACGTATGTATTATATGACAGATAATAAGCTCAATGCAAACCCAAAAGCTTGTTTTTGATGCTTTTTGATGTTTTTTTTCCTTTGCTCGTGCGCGACGGCGCTCGTTCATGGTTCCCATAATCCCTTGCGTCGGGCGCGTTCATGGAGAAATACTTCCGCATTTGGGCACCAAATTTTGGTGCTCAAATGCGGAAATAGGCGCACTTCGGGCGGTCTTCCGGGTGCTTCATGCGCCAATGAGCAACTTGCATTGAAATGAACGGCAAGGGGGCGGGGCTGTCGCTCCAGTCAGGTCTCTGTTATTTTATTACTCTATGGTTAAACCTCTAACCAGCCACCGGCTGCGTGGCCCCACCCCGCCAGGTTAAACCTCTAACCAGCCACCGGCTGCGTGGCCCCACCCCGCCAGGTTAAACCTCTAACCAGCCACCGGCTGCGTGGCCCCGCCAGGTTAAACCTCTAACCAGCCACCGGCTGCGTGGCCCCGCCCCGCCAGGTTAAACCTCTAACCAGCCACCGGCTGCACGGCCCCGCCCCGCCAGGTTAAACCTCTAACCAGCCACCGGCTGCACGGCCCCGCCCCGCCAGGTTAAACCTCTAACCAGCCACCGGCTGCACGGCCCCGCCAGGTTAAACCTCTAACCAGCCACCGGCTGCACGGCCCCACCAGGTTAAACCTCTAACCAGCCACCGGCCCCGCCCCGCCAGGTTAAACCTCTAACCAGCCACCGGCTGCACGGCCCCGCCCCGCCAGGTTAAACCTCTAACCAGCCACCGGCTGCACGGCCCCGCCAGGTTAAACCTCTAACCAGCCACCGGCTGCACGGCCCCGCCCCGCCAGGTTAAACCTCTAACCAGCCACCGGCTGCACGGCCCCGCCCCGCCAGGTTAAACCTCTAACCAGCCACCGGCTGCACGGCCCCGCCCCGCCAGGTTAAACCTCTAACCAGCCACCGGCTGCACGGCCCCGCCCCGCCAGGTTAAACCTCTAACCAGCCACCGGCTGCGCGGCCCCGCCCCGCCAGGTTAAACCTCTAACCAGCCACCGGCTGCACGGCCCCGCCCCGCCAGGTTAAACCTCTAACCAGCCACCGGCTGCACGGCCCCGCCCCGCCAGGTTAAACCTCTAACCAGCCACCGGCTGCACGGCCCCGCCCCGCCAGGTTAAACCTCTAACCAGCCACCGGCTGCACGGCCCCACCCCGCCAGGTTAAACCTCTAACCAGCCACCGGCTGCACGGCCCCACCCCGCCAGGTTAAACCTCTAACCAGCCACCGGCTGCACGGCCCCGCCCCGCCAGGTTAAACCTCTAACCAGCCACCGGCTGCACGGCCCCGCCCCGCCAGGTTAAACCTCTAACCAGCCACCGGCTGCACGGCCCCGCCCCGCCAGGTTAAACCTCTAACCAGCCACCGGCTGCCCCGCCCCGCCAGGTTAAACCTCTAACCAGCCACCGGCTGCACGGCCCCGCCCCGCCAGGTTAAAGCTCTAACCAGCCACCGGCTGCACGGCCCCGCCCCGCCAGGTTAAACCTCTAACCAGCCACCGGCTGCACGGCCCCGCCCCGCCAGGTTAAACCTCTAACCAGCCACCGGCTGCGCGGCCCCGCCCCGCCAGGTTAAACCTCTAACCAGCCACCGGCTGCACGGCCCCGCCCCGCCAGGTTAAACCTCTAACCAGCCACCGGCTGCACGGCCCCGCCAGGTTAAACCTCTAACCAGCCACCGGCTGCACGGCCCCACCAGGTTAAACCTCTAACCAGCCACCGGCCCCTGCCCCGCCAGGTTAAACCTCTAACCAGGTTAAACCTCCACCGGCTGCACCGGCCCCGCCCCGCCAGGTTAAACCTCTAACCAGCCACCGGCTGCACGGCCCCACCCCGCCAGGTTAAACCTCTAACCAGCCACCGGCTGCACGGCCCCACCCCGCCAGGTTAAACCTCTAACCAGCCACCGGCTGCACGGCCCCGCCCCGCCAGGTTAAACCTCTAACCAGCCACCGGCTGCACGGCCCCGCCCCGCCAGGTTAAACCTCTAACCAGCCACCGGCTGCACGGCCCCGCCCCGCCAGGTTAAACCTCTAACCAGCCACCGGCTGCCCCGCCCCGCCAGGTTAAACCTCTAACCAGCCACCGGCTGCACGGCCCCGCCCCGCCAGGTTAAAGCTCTAACCAGCCACCGGCTGCACGGCCCCGCCCCGCCAGGTTAAACCTCTAACCAGCCACCGGCTGCACGGCCCCGCCCCGCCAGGTTAAACCTCTAACCAGCCACCGGCTGCACGGCCCCGCCCCGCCAGGTTAAACCTCTAACCAGCCACCGGCTGCACGGCCCCGCCCCGCCAGGTTATCCACACTAACAAGCCACCGGCTGCGCGGTCCCGCCCCGCCAGGTTAAACCTCCTGTCATCTCCTCTCTGTCTCTCATTCTGACACTGCTCTCCCGAGGGACAGGCTGGCGTGTGGCTCCTGGCTCAACCCCCCCGCTGGATGTGAGACCGCTGGGCTCTATGTGTATGAGGCTCAACAAGGAGGGAAATAGGAGGATCTCCCCCCCCCCGTTTAAACCAGAAGCGGCAGTTTGATTTGGCTACTATCTAAAAGACTAAAGACTGTACCAAGGAAGTGGTGGATCCCCACCCTGTACATTGAGTATTACGCAGCCCCAGACGTGGTCCAGTGCTGCGCTGCTTTACCTGACGCTGCTTCCCCATCTAAGTTAATAAAATCATCTGAAATTGCTATACTGACTCCTGTGTGTCTTTGGTCTGAAGAGTGCGCCCTTCACAGTACTTAGAGCAGGGGTCTCAAACTCAATTTGCCTTGGGGCCACTAGAAGCAGAGCCTGGTTGAGGCCGGGCTGCAGCGCGTCACATGGACAAACGTTTTTTGCCATTTCAAGCCTATTTTTTCGCCATTTTCGCCTTCATTTCACTTAAATTTAAGTATATTTCTATTCCTTTCTATTTCCTTCTATTTCGATTCCTTCCTTCCTTTTGATACCACTGTGCTATCTGTTTCATTCAGTAGCACATAATAGGATTATGATGATAATGACTATAATTGAACAATATTAAATGAACTATTTACTGGACAATAGAACCTACAAACAATACACCAGGACAAAATAACTAGACCAGCCAACCCATCAACAAACAGGCTCTGATTTGATTGTGATTGTGGCATGAATTACAACCAATAAGGAAGCAGTAACAAAATGTTTACTTTAGCTATCAATTTATATTCCTCCTAACAAAGCCAACTACAGTGATTTTGAACTTATACAGCCACTACAAAGCAGCGCCATAAAATAAATAAAATCAAAAATATAGTTTGTCAGAGTCACTGAGAAACTAGTCTTGCAGAGTAGACATCAGAATCGCCACTTAGGCCCAACTAGCAGCATTGGTTTCCCAATAGTTGTCATGTTTTACACGTGCCTAAATAGGCTTTTATTTATTTGCGCTAGCCTCTTTGAAAACTATATACCAGTTGCGCGACGTCTCATCTTTGGGGCAATGCTGTCTGCAGTGGTCGCGCAATGGGGCTTTGAAAATACTATTCAGCACGTTCGGTTTCTGACCCCACAATGTCGCAACTTTTCTACTAGATGGCTATGATTCTATCCAGCGCAGATGTAAGCCTGCCCTGGAGCAACGACAACACCGTTCACTACGGGCAAGGGGGACACAACAGCTCGTTTTAGGTTACTTACCTTAGCTCAGCGTGGTGCTTTATAAGCCATGGATCCGCCCATATCGGGCTATAGAAAACGGCTCCGCTGTCATTATTTATCAAACCGAACGCAATCCTTGGTAAAAAGGCAAAGTTTTCTTTTCCCTGCATGTGTTTGTAAACAAGGAGCGGTGGATAGAGAGACGCCATGACAGGATCTCGCCCGTACTGCAGCCAATGGCGTCATTGCATTATATCCGGGGATATCCGGTTCCTCTTTGCTATTCTGTGCAAATGGCAAAGCCAGTAGGCGGGCTTTAAACAGGATCTCAGCAATCAAGAGTCAATAGTAACAGACTGTTCTACCGCAAATGCTTTGGGTTGCCTGGTCGGCATTTGACGGGGGAACTCGCGGCCGTCGCGGGCCACATTAATATTAAACGTTCATATTAAGGTGGGGGCCACAAAATATCATCTCGGGGGCCGGAAATGGCCCGCGGGCCGGCAGTTTGAGACCACTGCCTTAGAGCGTGCGTAGAGCAGAATTCCCACATTGTTTGACATGTATCATTCCCACATGAACTTGAAGTTGATCCCACGGACAAAACCCACGTCAGGTCGGGAGCTGTCGTAGGATTTGTCATTGCCTGTTTTTCTGTCCTAAACAAGCGGAGCAGCATTGTCTGAACTGCAGAAAGGCATCTAAAGTTACCTATTCACTCCTAATAGCTATAAAACCTAATAAATGATACAGATGAAAAAATATATAGGTTTGGAAAGGCATATATAG
>CM076967.1:57855716-57868216 GCA_039105355.1 Benthosema pterotum
TGAATGAATGAATGAATGAATGGATGAATGAATGAATGAATGAATGAATGGATGAATGGATGAATGGATGGATGGATGGATGGATGAATGAATGAATGAATGAATGAATGAATGAATGAATGAATGAATGAATGAATGAATGAATGAATGAATGCCTCCTCTGTCACCACCTGGTGGACGGATGGATTATTAAAAACAAATGATCTGTCTCGAAGTAGCAGTGAAATATGTTAGTGTATTAAAATGGTAAATGGTAAATGGTGCGTTTATACAGCGCCTTTATCCAAGGTGCTTTCCATAGCTTGTGCATCACATTCACCACATTCACACACACATTCATACACTGATGGCAGTGGAAACCATGCAAGGTACCTACTAGCACATCAGGAGCAGTTAGGGCTTCAGTGTCTTGCTCAAGGACACTTCGACACTAACTCTGTGGGAGCCTGGGATCGAACCGGCAACGCACGCACGCACGCACGCACGCACGCACGCACGCACGCACGCACGCACGCACACACACACACACACACACACACACACACACACACACACACACACACACACACACACACACACACACACACACACACACACACACACACACAGTTTAACACGCCCTGTGTAAATATTTGTGGTTGAACTTCAGTGACTCATTCTGACTCAACAAAAAGAAACTCTTTACTTTATAAACATTATAATGTTTAATGTTTGTAATTAAATCTGTTCTCTCCCTCTGTCTTTATTAAACTAGCTAGTTTAAAACTGTGTTCTACAGAATGTTCTTTAATTTTAAACCTTATAATCTCCTTAAAGGGGAATTCCACCCATTTTCAACATTTTTTCTGAGAGCGTACAAATGCAACCAAATGGTTGGTTCCATTTGTACGCTCTCAGAAAAAAGAAGCATCTAAAGAAATCCATTAACATGGTGAAAATACATCTTGATGATGTCATCCAGATGTTTCACCATGTTAGTGGCTTTCTTCAGACCTCCATTTCTAGGAAACACAGAATGGGGAAACGTTTTTATCATGTCCACCCAGCACCTCTAGGGCAGGCCTGGCCAACCTGTGGCTCTTGAGCCGCATGCGGCTCTTTGGCTGGTTTCATGCGGCTCTTAAGGACCTTTCACATGACAAGTGTCAAAATTGCTGGGCCTGGCACAGCCATTCATTCCCTATATTATGATTATAAAAATCGATTTTGTTTGTGGAACAGGTTCAACTGAGAGTTTGTGTGTGAGACAGTGCACCCGATGTCAATTATTGAAAATAACTGGCCTACATAATCCATCCATTTTAAACCGGTTATCCGAAGTCGGGTCGTAGGGGCTACGAGTCATTATCATGTTGGTGTGTGTCTGGCTGAGCAGAGGTCTGTGTGTGTGAGAGAGAGGAAGGGATGGGGTGATGTTCATGTGTGTCCATCTGCATGATGTGGCTCTTTGCAGCAACACGGTAAAAAAGTGGTTCTTAGTCTCTGACTGGTTGGCCACCCCTGTTCTAGGGTATACTAATGACATATTATAATGTTGAAAATGGGTGTAATACCCCTTTAACTCTTCTAACATCATTCAGACCATATGGTGTCACTGAATGATATGAACCAAGAAAACAAGGCTAAATAAAAATGCTTCCTGTAACAATTAACTACCAATAACAAGTAACTACCAATACCTTCAAGCAAATTTACTGAAAAACAAGCCACAAGTCGCTTATGAAGAGTGAACATGGCAACATCCACGACAGGAGCTTTTTAGGGCTCTAAAACAGGTGGTCCGGGGACCACCAGTGGTCATTGAAAAGGTTCCAGGTGGTCCCCAGGCTAAATGATGGAAAGTTGGAAAGTTAACCAGATGTAACTCTTGAGAACGTCAAAATGAAACCAAATGGATCCTTGCGGGTCCATTTGGTTTCATTTTTACGCTCTCAAGAGTAAAAAAGTATTTTAACTAGATTTTAAAAAAATATTTTAACTCTTAATTAGCCCACAAGTCTACGCAACTAGAAGATGAATGGTCATTTTGATCTGTATGTTTGGCCTGTATGTTTGTTGCCCAAATCCAGTCTTGTATTGTGGACAAAAGCAAAACAAATCTTTAGTTTTGGGGGTCTGTGGGGCTAAAATGTCCTCAAATGGTGGTCCGTGGCTCAAATTCTGAAGTGGTCCCTGGTGTCAAAAAGGTTGAAAACCACTGATCTAAAATGAACCAAGAAGGATAGGAAGTAGGAAGTAGACTGGCTGCAGTGGCGTCCACATTTATCCATGGAAGGGAACGGACATGCCCAGTCTCCCCCACCAAACATGATGGCATGCAAAACAACCCAAGATATTTCATATTAAAGTGCCTATATTTAAAATGATGACTAAACCAACAGCATTTCATCATTGAAAACAGAAAACTCTCTGAGTCAGACCTTTAGCTTTATGCATGGTGGGGTAGACTGGGCATTTAGGGGGCATTGCCCCCCCCCATGCCCACGCCTAGATCCACCCCTGATTCTATGTGATGAATATAAAGTGTATTTTACCTCTACAATGTTCTCCATATAAAGTGTATTATACCTCTACTATATGCTCCATATAAAGTGTATTATACCTCTACTATATGCTCCATATAAAGTGTATTATACCTCTACTATATGCTCCATATAAAGTGTATTATACCTCTACAATGTGCTCCATATAAAGTGTATTATACCTCTACTATATGCTCCATATAAAGTGTATTATACCTCTACTATATGCTCCATATAAAGTGTATTATACCTCTACAATGTGCTCCATATAAAGTGTATTATACCTCTACTATATGCTCCATATAAAGTGTATTATACCTCTACTATATGCTCCATATAAAGTGTATTATACCTCTACTATGTGCTCCATATAAAGTGTATTATACCTCTACATTGTGCTCCATATAAAGTGTATTATACCTCTACTATATGCTCCATATAAAGTGTATTATACCTCTACTATATGCTCCATATAAAGTGTATTATACCTCTACATTGTGCTCCATATAAAGTGTATTATACCTCTACATTGTGCTCCATATAAAGTGTATTATACCTCTACAATATGCTCCATATAAAGTGTATTATACCTCTACTATGTGCTCCATATAAAGTGTATTATACCTCTACATTGTGCTCCATATAAAGTGTATTATACCTCTACAATATGCTCCATATAAAGTGTATTATACCTCTACAATATGCTCCATATAAAGTGTATTATACCTCTACAATATGCTCCATATAAAGTGTATTATACCTCTACATTGTGCTCCATAAAAAGTGTATTATACCTCTACAATGTGCTCCAGGTCGTGGCTTGTTAAACAGGAGTAAGTCTTCAGAATGTTCTGCTTTGCTTCCACATATCTGTACAATGCATATAGAAAATAAATAAAACATATAAGAATATACATAGAATACAGAAACGTGTTAAACTAAGAACTCCTCAGTATTTCCCTAAGGGTTTCCACCTACTAAGATAAACTAAACTAAACTAAGTAACTAACTAAGCTAAGTAACTAACTAAACTAAGAACTACCCTAATGGCTTCCACCTACTATTCATGGAAGCCAAGCCATAGGTTGTTGAGGGAGTGCTACCAACCATGTGCAACCCAGATTTGGCACAAAAAGGGACTTAATTGATTTTGCTCCTATGGCACCAATGTGAAACACCCTACCAACAGTCACTAAGACATGTGGATCCCTTGACTCCTTCCACTAAATGTGAAACGCCCTACCAACAGTCACTAAGACATGTGGATCCCTTGACTCCTTCCACTAAATGTGAAACACCCTACCAACAGTCACGAAGACATGTGGATCCCTTGACTCCTTCCACTAAATGTGAAACACCCTACCAACAGTCACTAAGACATGTGGATCCCTTGACTCCTTCCACTAAATGTGAAACACCCTACCAACAGTCACTAAGACATGTGGATCCCTTGACTCCTACAGACAGCTGACATTCTAAACTCCTCCATATGATTCCCTGTTAGCTCCATTATGATTCGCTGATTCTGACATTACAGAAGTTAATATTTTGTAAATCAAAATGTCTTGATGAAATGAACAAGCTGGACTCTGGTGTAAACAGGCATATTGCTTAACTAGTGAGTCCTTTAGAGTCCTTTAACTAGATGAAAAGGCAAGCGTCTGCCTGAAGGGAAACAGCTGCAGCATCAGTGTAGAAGCAACAAATATACAGTATGTATTTATACAGTATCTTTATTTTTGGCTGTAGCTCCTCCCAGATTGTAAACAGATTTGTACTGATGTTCAGCGTGCAGAGGTCAAGGTCCAAAATGCACTAGAATGTGCTACTGTAGATGCTCGCCTGGAACATACAGATCAAAATGACCATTAATCTTCTACATTCTCTAGTTGTGTACACTAAGTTGGGCTATGATGATGGGTCCATTTGGTTTCATTTTTACGCTCTCAAAGAGTTACATCTGGTTAACCAGCTGCCCCCCCCCCTTAATCCACCCCTGTCAGCGTGTATTCTAGTCTATTCTAGTCTGTGCCAAACAGTATGAATGAATACAGTATACTTCCGGGTATATACCGGTATGGTAGCAAGGACTAGTAGTCGATGGCCTATCACATCAATCTAACATAACACTGTTTGGCTCTAGTAGTCGAGGACTAGTAGTCGATGGCCTATCACATCAATCTAACATAACACTGTTTGGCTCTAGCTCCTCCCATGGCCTATCACATCAATCTAAAATAACACTGTTTGGCTGTAGCTCCTCCCATGGCCTATCACATCAATCTAAAATAACACTGTTTGGCTGTAGCTCCTCCCATGGCCTATCACATCAATCTAACATAACACTGTTTGGCTGTAGCTCCTCCCATGGCCTATCACATCAATCTAAAATAACACTGTTTGGCTGTAGCTCCTCCCATGGCCTATCACATCAATCTAACATAACACTGTTTGGCTGTAGCTCCTCCCATGGCCTATCACATCAATCTAAAATAACACTGTTTGGCTGTAGCTCCTCCCATGGCCTATCACATCAATCTAAAATAACACTGTTTGGCTGTAGCTCCTCCCATGGCCTATCACATCAATCTAACATAACACTGTTTGGCTGTAGCTCCTCCCATGGCCTATCACATCAATCTAAAATAACACTGTTTGGCTGTAGCTCCTCCCATGGCCTATCACATCGATCTAAAATAACACTGTTTGGCTGTAGCTCCTCCCATGGCCTATCACATCAATCTAACATAACACTGTTTGGCTCTAGTAGTCGATGGCCTATCACATCAATCTAACATAACACTGTTTGGCTCTAGCTCCTCCCACATTGTAAACAGATTAGTTTAAAGGTAACAGAATATAAACTTCAGTGTGTACAAACACTGTGTTTGTAAACAGATTAGTTTAAAAACAGAATCTAACTCCACCTCTCCTCCACTCTATTGGCTCATTATCAATCTAACTCCACCTCACCTCCACTCTATTGGCTCATTATCAATCTAACTCCACCCACCTCCACTCTATTGGCTCATTATCAATCTAACTCCACCTCTCCTCCACTCTATTGGCTCATTATCAATCTAACTCCACCTCTCCTCCACTCTATTGGCTCATTATCAATCTAACTCCACCTCTCCTCCACTCTATTGGCTCATTATGAATCTAACTCCACCTCACCTCCACTCTATTGGCTCATTATCAATCTAACTCCACCTCACCTCCACTCTATTGGCTCATTATCAATCTAACTCCACCCACCTCCACTCTATTGGCTCATTATCAATCTAACTCCACCTCTCCTCCACTCTATTGGCTCATTATCAATCTAACTCCACCTCACCTCCACTCTATTGGCTCATTATGAATCTAACTCCACCCACCTCCACTCTATTGGCTCATTATCAATCTAACTCCACCTCTCCTCCACTCTATTGGCTCATTATTAATCTAACTCCATCTCTCCTCCACTCTATTGGCTCATTATGAATCTAACTCCACCTCTCCTCCACTCTATTGGCTCATTATTAATCTAACTCCACCTCTCCTCCACTCTATTGGCTCATTATGAATCTAACTCCACCTCTCCTCCACTCTATTGGCTCATTATCAATCTAACTCCACCTCTCCTCCACTCTATTGGCTCATTATCAATCTAACTCCACCTCTCCTCCACTCTATTGGCTCATTATCAATCTAACTCCACCTCTCCTCCACTCTATTGGCTCATTATCAATCTAACTCCACCTCTCCTCCACTCTATTGGCTCATTATCAATCTAACTCCACCTCTCCTCCACTCTATTGGCTCATTATCAATCTAACTCCACTTCTCCTCCACTCTATTGGCTCATTATGAATCTAACTCCACCCACCTCCACTCTATTGGCTCATTATGAATCTAACTCCACCTCTCCTCCACTCTATTGGCTCATTATCAATCTAACTCCACTTCTCCTCCACTCTATTGGCTCATTATGAATCTAACTCCACCCACCTCCACTCTATTGGCTCATTATGAATCTAACTCCACCTCTCCTCCACTCTATTGGCTCATTATGAATCTAACTCCACCTCTCCTCCACTCTATTGGCTCATTATCAATCTAACTCCATCTCTCCTCCACTCTATTGGCTCATTATGAATCTAACTCCACCCACCTCCACTCTATTGGCTCATTATGAATCTAACTCCACCCACCTCCACTCTATTGGCTCATTATCAATCTAACTCCACCCACCTCCACTCTATTGGCTCATTATTAATCTAACTCCACCCACCTCCACTCTATTGGCTCATTATGAATCTAACTCCACCCACCTCCACTCTATTGGCTCATTATGAATCTAACTCCACCTCTCCTCCACTCTATTGGCTCATTATGAATCTAACTCCACCTCTCCTCCACTCTATTGGCTCATTATCAATCTAACTCCATCTCTCCTCCACTCTATTGGCTCATTATGAATCTAACTCCACCCACCTCCACTCTATTGGCTCATTATGAATCTAACTCCACCCACCTCCACTCTATTGGCTCATTATCAATCTAACTCCACCCACCTCCACTCTATTGGCTCATTATTAATCTAACTCCACCCACCTCCACTCTATTGGCTCATTATGAATCTAACTCCACCCACCTCCACTCTATTGGCTCATTATGAATCTAACTCCACCTCTCCTCCACTCTATTGGCTCATTATGAATCTAACTCCACCTCTCCTCCACTCTATTGGCTCATTATGAATCTAACTCCACTTCTCCTCCACTCTATTGGCTCATTATCAATCTAACTCCACCCACCTCCACTCTATTGGCTCATTATGAATCTAACTCCACCCACCTCCACTCTATTGGCTCATTATGAATCTAACTCCACCTCTCCTCCACTCTATTGGCTCATTATGAATCTAACTCCACCTCTCCTCCACTCTATTGGCTCATTATGAATCTAACTCCACCTCTCCTCCACTCTATTGGCTCATTATGAATCTAACTCCACCTCTCCTCCACTCTATTGGCTCATTATGAATCTGCTGGAGACTGCTGTGCTGTGATTGGCTAAAACGTGCCTCACCCCCACACACACCCCCTTCCCCTCACACATTAGCACCGCCTTTCCTTCATGATACATCATGTTTTGTTTTCATGATTTGTTGACAATAACAAAGTTCTGAACCGTCTGTAAGACGAAGCAAGTGTCTGTCTGCAGGGAAACAGCTGCAGCATCAAATTAGAAGCAATGTAGAGGAAAAGGCAAATCCTAATCCTAACCCTAAACTAACCCTAACTCCTATTACCTTTAATAAAACATAATCACACCTGGCTGTAGCCTCCTCCCAGTTCAATACCTTTAATAAAACATAATCACACCTGGCTGTAGTCACACCTGTTAATAAACCATACCTGGCTGTAGCCTCCTCCCAGTTCAATACCTCTAATAAAACATAATCACACCTGTTAATAAATCATACCTGGCTGTAGCCTCCTCTAATAAAACATAATCACACCTGTTAATAAATCATACCTGGCTGTAGCCTCCTCTAATAAAACATAATCACACCTGTTAATAAATCATACCTGGCTGTAGCCTCCTCTTAATAAAACATAACTGGCTGTAGTCACACCTGTTAATAAACCATACCTGGCTGTAGCCTCCTCCCAGTTCAATACCTTTAATAAAACATAATCATACCTGGCTGTAGCCTCCTCTAATAAAACATAACCACACCTGTTAATAAATCATACCTGGCTGTAGCCTCCTCTAATAAAACATAATCACACCTGTTAATAAACCATACCTGGCTGTAGTCACACCTGTTAATAAATCATACCTGGCTGTAGCCTCCTCTAATAAAACATAATCACACCTGTTAATAAACCATACCTGGCTGTAGCCTCCTCTAATAAAACATAGTCACACCTGTTAGTAAATCATACCTGGCTGTAGCCTCCTCTAATAAAACATAGTCACACCTGTTAATAAATCATACCTGGCTGTAGCCTCCTCTAATAAAACATAATCATACCTGTTAATAATCCATACCTGGCTGTAGCCTCCTCTAATAAAACATAATCATACCTGTTAATAAATCATACCTGGCTGTAGCCTCCTCTAATAAAACATAATCATACCTGTTAATAAATCATACCTGGCTGTAGCCTCCTCTAATAAAACATAATCATACCTGTTAATAAACCATACCTGGCTGTAGCCTCCTCATAATAAAACATAATCATACCTGTTAATAATCCATACCTGGCAGTAGCCTCCTCCCAGTTAGGTTCTTCTAGGATCTGGAAGATGGCCGCTCCGATGGACAGGTAGAAGATGATGCAGGAGGTGAGGAAAGGTCCTTTATCTCCAGACATTATAACCCTATGGGTAATAACATTCTACTGTAAAACTACGGAAAGGTCCCTTATCTCCAGACATTATACTGTAACACTAGGCTGCTGCTGCTGCTGCTCTGCATTCTGTGTAAAACTAGCATAATGTTAACCCTGTTAAACCACAGGTAAAACTAGCCTAATGTTAACTCTGTTAGCATTTATGTTAACTCCAGTAGACTCAGGTAGAGGCTGTTGGTTTAGACCAGAGTTATATGATAGTCAGTAGAGTGGAGAGTCCATAATGTTAACTCCAGTAGAGGCTGTTAGACTACAGGTAAAACTAACATAATGTTAACTCCAGCCTGGTAGCCTATAGCTGGTAGAGCTGTTAGTTCTGTGAGTCAGTACTGTTAACTCCAGCCTGGTAGCCTGGTAGAGCTGTTAGTTCTGTGAGTCCATACTGTTAACTCCAGCCTGGTAGAGCTGTTAGTTCTGTGAGTCCATACTGTTAACTCCAGCCTGGTAGAGCTGTTAGTTCTGTGAGTCACTGAGAGTGGAGGAGATTCCTGTCAGGTAAAGATGAGCTTTGATAGCAGTCAGGGAGTGTCTGTTGTTATTAAACAGACAATGAAAGGTGTGTGTGTGTGTGTGTGTGTGTGTGTGTGTGTGTGTGTGTGTGTGTGTGTGTGTGTGTGTGTGTGTGTGTGTGTGTGTGTGTGTGTGTGTGTGTGTGTGAAAGGGAGGGGGAAGGTGTAAGGTAGGCTATACAGCTTCTATTATAGCAGAAAGATGTCAAAGGGCTTCATCTTACCCCTCTGTTAGAAAACAACTGCCCCTTCCTTCATCTTACCCCTCTGTTAGAAAACAACTGCCCCTTCCTTCATCTTATCCCTCTGGTAGGAAACAACTGCCCCTTCCTTCATCTTACCCCTCTGGTAGGAAACAACTGCCCCACCAATGGAAGCAACAACATATTTACTACATTCTGAGAGAAAAACAACTCCACAGCTTTGCTTTCCTTTCTTTTTCTTTCTTTCTTTCTTTCTTTCTTTCTTTCTTTCTTTCTTTCTTTCTTTCTTTCTTTCTTTCTTTCTTTCTTTCTTTCTTTCTTTCTTTCTTTCTTTCTTTCTTTCTTTCTTTCTTTCTTTCTTTCCTCAAAGCGTTCAGTAGAAATCCACTTCCTGAATTCTCCTCAACTCAGAACAAAACATTTTGCTTTGAACAAACTATTAATCCATGATGTTGTTACACCAGAGTCTCCTCCATTGGACCTCCATTGGAAAAAACAAAACAAAAACAAAAACAGCAGGTAAAAGACGCTGAGAGCTTGTAGATCTGCTACTGTGTCCTCCTACGTCCATGTTGAGGTGTTTGTGTGAACAGTGCTACAGCCTGGAGCAGTGGGTGTGGCTGACAGGTAGGAGAGGCAGTGTTGCCAACTGACAGAATACAAAATGCTCTATAGCGTCACTTCCGGCTTTGGCTCAGGGGGTAGAGCAGGTCGGCCAATGATCCAGTGGTCGGCGGTTCAAATCCCCGGCTCCTCCTGTCTACAAATGAAAGTGTCCTTGAGCAAGACACTGAAAAGTTTAGGACGCTGAGTGTAGTGCAGGGGTTTTCAACAGGTGGTCCGGGGACCACCAGTGGTCCTTGAGAGGATTCCAGGTGCTCCCTAGGCTAAATGATGGACAGTTGGTTAACCAGCTGTAACTCTTGAGAATGTAAAAATGAAACCAAATGGACCCTTGTGGGTCCATTTGGTTTCATTTTTACACTGGCAAAACATTGTTCAAAATAGCAATTCTTCTACATTTCCTAAATGTGTTGAGTAGATTCTTGAAAATTAGATCATTTAGATGTTTAAATATATTTTAACTCTTGAGAGGGTAAAATGAAACCAAATGGACCCTTATGGAGTTACAGATCTATAAGGGTCCATTTGGTTACCAATGGTCCTTTCTAGGAAGGAAGGAGGACTCTATCATAGGAGGAAAAATGGTGAAAAATGAGGGTTTTATTTCTGGCTCCTGTGAACCAATTTCACCCCAACTCACCAGCAAAAAAACACTACATTTTCCACCAGGAGTTTTTCACTAATTTTGGCGCTAGTTGGGACTGAAAAAAGCTAAATATAGTGACAAATGTGTCAGGTTGGCAACACTGGGAGGGGGCAGGTAGGTCCATTCAGGGATTGTATTGTTTGTGTATTAGATCTGATGGGAGTGGCCTGGTGTGTGTGTGTGTGTGTGTGTGTGTGTGTGTGTGTGTGTGTGTGTGTGTGTGTGTGTGTGTGTGTGTGTGTGTGTGTGTGTGTGTGTGTGTGTGTGTGTGTGTGTGTGTGTGTGTGTGTGCTCTACATTCCTGTGTGTTGTTGCTACTTGCAGCTCTGTCAGGGGCGGATGTAACATGTCCCGTTTGGGGGGGGGGGGGGGGGGGCTGTAACATGTAACATGTCCCGTATGGGACATGTACACAGGACTTTTATTAGTCAAGTAAAGCATCAATAATAACATCAGTTGTTGTTGAAGTTGCAACAGACACGCAGCATGCATAAAGCTAAAGGTCTGACTCAGAGAGTTTTCTGTTTTCAATGATGAAATGCTGTTGGTTTAGTGGTGACACAGCTGTATTAGTTAGTAGCAGTAGTAGTGTTTCACATCATTTTAAATAGAAGCACTTTAATTTGAAATATCTTGGGTTGTTTTGCATGCCATCGTGTTTGGGAGGGGGGGGCAGACTGGGTATTTGGGGGGCATTGCCCCCCCATGCCCATGCCTAGATCCGCCCCTGAGCTCTGTGTGACTCAGACAGCAGACAGCCAGTAGTGTGTTGAATGAAGTAGGTTACAGTCACTCCCCTTTCTCAACAGTGAGGACAGGGGCGGATCTAGGTATGGACATAGGGGGGGCAGTTCCCCCTAAATGCCCAGTTTGCCACACCAGACACGATGGCAAAGCAAAGCAAAGCAAAGCAACCCCAAATTCAAATTAAAGTGCTTGTATTTAAGATGATGTGAAACACTACTACTGCTACTAACTAACTACAGCTGTGTCACCACTAAACCAACAGCATTTCATCATTGAAAACAGAAAACTCTCTGAGTCAGACCTTTAGCTTTATGCATGCTGCGTGTCTGTTGCAACTTCAACAACAACTGATGTTATTATTGATGCTTTACTTGACTAATAAAAGTCCTGGAACTGAAAATGGTATGGGTGCGGCTTCATCGCCCGTGGCACGAAGCGACACGGGCGATGAAGTCGCACCCATTTTACAATTTAGATGCAAATTTGTACTTTTCTGTAATTGTTGTCTTTCTATGTTTTGTGTTGTTTTAACTTCTCTCTTGTTCAATGTTTGAGGACTGTGGATTGAAATGAGCAACTTTGACGCCTTTACATTGTACTTTATTATTGAAATGTTCATTAATATGCTTTTACATTGTACTTTATTATTGAAATGTTCATTAATATGCTTTTACATTGTACTTTATTATTGAAATGTTCATTAATATGCTTTTACATTGTACTTTATTATTGAAATGTTCATTAATATGCTTTTACATTGTACTTTATTATTGAAATGTTCATTAATATGCTTTTTACATTGTACTTTATTATTGAAATGTTCATTAATATGCTTTTAC
>CM076967.1:57872668-57875168 GCA_039105355.1 Benthosema pterotum
GATTGATAATGAGCCAATAGAGTGGAGGTGGGTGGAGTTAGATTGATAAAGAGCCAATAGAGTGGAGGTGAGGTGGAGTTTATTGATAATGAGCCAATAGAGTGGAGGGGAGGTGGAGTTAGATTGATAATGAGCCAATAGAGTGGAGGGGAGGTGGAGTTAGATTGATAATGAGCCAATAGAGTGGAGGGGAGGTGGAGTTAGATTGATAATGAGCCAATAGAGTGGAGGGGAGGTAGAGTTAGATTGATAATGAGCCAATAGAGTGGAGGGGAGGTGGAGTTAGATTGATAATGAGCCAATAGAGTGGAGGGGGAGGTGGAGTTAGATTGATAATGAGCCAATAGAGTGGAGGGGAGGTGGAGTTAGATTGATAATGAGCCAATAGAGTGGAGGTGGGTGGAGTTAGATTGATAATGAGCCAATAGAGTGGAGGGGAGGTGGGAGTTAGATTGATAATGAGCCAATAGAGTGGAGGTGGGTGGAGTTAGATTGATAATGAGCCAATAGAGTGGAGGTGGGTGGAGTTAGTTGATAATGAGCCAATAGAGTGGAGGGGAGGTGGAGTTAGATTGATAATGAGCCAATAGAGTGGAGGTGGGTGGAGTTAGATTGATAATGAGCCAATAGAGTGGAGGGGAGGTGGAGTTAGATTGATAATGAGCCAATAGAGTGGAGGTGGGTGGAGTTAGATTGATAATGAGCCAATAGAGTGGAGGTGAGGTGGAGTTAGATTGATAATGAGCCAATAGAGTGGTGGTGGGTGGAGTTAGATTGATAATGAGCCAATAGAGTGGAGGTGGGTGGAGTTAGATTGATAATGAACCAATAGAGTGGAGGTGAGGTGGAGTTAGTTTGATAATGAGCCAATAGAGTGGAGGAGGAGGAGGTGGAGTTAGATTGATAATGAACCAATAGAGTGGAGGTGAGGTGGAGTTAGATTAATAATGAGCCAATAGAGTGGAGGAGGAGGAGGTGGGGTTAGATTCTGTTTGTAAACAAATCACAGTGTTTGTACACACTGAAGTCGACTCTGTTGCCTTTAATCCAAATAGTATTATTTTTCTTTTCTGTCTAATCCTCCCTACTATAGAGTTGTAGTGACCATATAAGGAGTTCCTCCCTGTCCCCAGTGAAACCCTGGGGTCAATAAACCCTAGTTTCAGTTTGGGAGAAAAGCCTTTCCTCCAATCAGGATGGAGGTGGAGGCGGGCCTTATTGTAGGCACTGTTGGAGTGTGTGCATGTGCACATCTTGTTATACCAGAGGGGGACTGAATGGTTTTCCAAATCACCCCAAATCTCTGAATGCTCCTTTAACTAATATGTCCGTTGGAAACCTAGTTTTGACTTTTGTTTTGGAGAAACAAGCATTCTGTTTCATGTGAGCTTTCACAGGTTATTAACAGTTAGATAAATTGGGATATAATTCAATGTCAGCGTGTTTCCCCCTGTCGGCTCTTATTTTGAAGAGACAGGTGTCCAGACAGGAAGTCCTCATCTTAACACAGGCTGGTTGACTTCCTGTTATATCCAGATGTAACTCTTTGAGAGCGTAAAAATGAAACCAAATGAACCCTTGCGGGTCCATTTGGTTTCATGTTTACGCTCTCAAGAGTTAAAATATTCATCATGTGAATTATCCCAAGTCTACACAACTAGAGAATGTAGAAGATTAATGGTCATTTTGATCTGTATGTTGGACTGTTTGGTTTCCCAAATCCAGCCTGGAATTGTGGACAAAAGCAAAATAATTAGTAGTTTCGGCATCTGTGGGGCTAAAATGTCATCAAATGGTGCTCAAATGCCGAATAAATAGTGGGCCCTGGTGTCAAAGAGGTTGACAACCACTGCTTCATATGAAAAACCTTGGAGTTGCCCACCCTGCCATTCTTCCAGCCCACCCTAGTAGGGCTGGCTAAATCCGTCCCTGAGATAAACTGTGATATAATTCAACGTCACCCTGTTCAGCTCTTATTTTGAAGAGACAGGTGTCCAGACAGGAAGTCATGATCTTAACATAGGCTGGTTTGACTTCCTGTTTACATAGTGGAGTGTAATGGAAGCATCACAGAGCTGTAGAACATACTGAATGTTCTGACCATCCCTGGGCTGTTGGAATGAATGGATGTTTATGGACACACTGATCCAACATGGAGACCAACAGCTATATGTGAGTAGCATTATGGCTACAGCTCTACATTATTTTAGAATTGGGCTGAATCTAGTGCTGCAACTCAGTCCATTGACTCTCCCATGGCAAGAATTTTCATCTGTGATTTGCTTGTACTAAACAACGTTAAACTGACCAACATTGCCGCGGTATGAGAAGATTGACTTATCCTCTTTCTATTGCATTTGTTTGATAAAAATCCAGCGTAGATCAGAAACTCTCTGCCTGTGATTCATGTGATACTGGAGTTTGGAAGCGTTCATTATTAGTCACTGAACGTCCCTATGTACAACCTGTTTAGAATTTACACATAATGCAGGGGCACCAG
>CM076967.1:57877668-57880168 GCA_039105355.1 Benthosema pterotum
GGGGGACGCCTCTTAAAGGGAAATTCCACCCATTTTATTATTATTGTTTTCTGAGAGTGTACAAATGTGAACCAAATGGTTCCATTTGTACACTCTCAGAAAAAAAAGGAAACTCATTAACATGGTGAAACACATCTTGATGATGTCATTAAGATGTATTTCACCATGCTAATGTTTTTTTTTACTTTTGGCCCGAAAATATTTTAGAGAAGTGGGGGGACGCTGTCCCCCTGCGTCGCCCCTCCACTACACCCCTGCTTGTTAGAGCAGAGCAGCTGTTTAATCTGACCATATGTGGAGAAGGAAGTCTGGAGTGGTTTAGTGGTGTAGAACTTTGCCAACGCCGTTAGATAGGCAGGACCTGGTGTAACCTCTCCCAATCAGGGGGGCAGGCGAAAATGGATAAAGGGGATGCTTCATTTGGTGGCCTCAAACTGAACACATAACTATGTATTTTGGCATCTACAACACAAAATCTATCTTCTATTTTATATATTTTCTTCGGTTCAGTGACCCACAAGATTTCTACCTTGAACAGGACTTACAGTATATTAGGCAAGCATCGATAATAACATCAGTTGTTGTTGAAGTTGCAACAGACACGCAGCATGCATAAAGCTAAAGGTCTGACTCAGAGAGTTTTCTGTTTTCAATGATGAAATGCTGTTGGTTTAGTGGTGACACAGATCCAGCGAAGCGTTAGTTCATTGAGGCACGGAGGGCAGAAGGTTTATTTAATTCCCCTTATTTTCAATCAGTAATTCATTCTGTTCCTTTAAATCTGCAGTCTCTCCATGTCAACTCCCCTCACTGTCATTGGCTGTCAGCTAGTCAGTCACACCCACATTCAATCATGTGCTCTATATAAGCAGTCTCTTCTCTCTCCCTCTCCTCTCTGTCTCTTCCTGCTAAGCTGACTCTGTCCTGTTGATCAGATATGTGTTCAAATTTCCTCCCCCTCCCCGGCCTCCTCCCTGTGGCACCAGTTCCGAGTACATGAGTCTCTGATTAATCATGATTTAAGGGTTGTAACTATTGTGGTATCTAGTTCTGTTATGGTATCCGTGTTTACTGTGGACTATGATATTTTCTGTATCCATGTAGTTCATGCATTTTGGATAAATGTTGTAATGTCTCATGTCAGTCTGCACTGGATATGATGCTCACGTGTTAATGTCTTGTATTTTACTGTACCTTGGCTCTGCTCAGTGGGGTTGTTGATATCTCAAGCTGTGTCTTGATGCACAGATAATCAGAGATATCAAATGTGATATCAGACCTATGACTCAGTTCATAGATCGTCTGATATCACATGAGCAAGAGCCATGCCGCCATACAAACATGCAAAAGCTTTGCAATAAATGGTCTATGGTCAATCTTATTCTGAGCCGTGTGTGTCAATGAACTGTAGTTAGTTCTGGGGTCGGCAACCCAAGATGTTAAAAGAGCCATTTTCGACCCAAAATTAAATTCAGAATCTGTCTGGAGCCGCATTTTATTATTTTTTTCCTGAGAGTGTGCAAATGTGAACCAAATGGACCCTGGCGGGTCCATTTGGTTCCATTTGCACACTCTCAAAGAAAAATCATTAACATGGTGAAACACAACCTTTCTTCAGAAATGGAGTTTCTAAAGTTTTACAGAACTCCATTTCTAGTCCACACAACATCTCTAAGGTATATTAATGACATAGTAAACTGAGTAAACCTTTGAAAATGGGTGGTTCAGATTGAAAGCTCCACCTCTGATAACTGCTGGGCTTTTTTGACATGGCCAAGTGCTGCTTTAACTGGCAAATGGCAAATTAAGTGTGTATGTAATAATGCTACAACCACTGAGCCAGTAGGGCTGTGTTCTGGAGCCCCATGTGGCTCCTGAGCCGCAGGTTGCTGACCCCTGAGTTAGTTAGTAGCAGTAGTAGTGTTTCACATCATTTTAAATAGAAGCACTTTAATTTGGAATATCTTGGGTTGTTTTGCATGCCATCAGACAGGCAGGCAGGCAGGCAGGCAGGCAGGCAGGCAGGCAGGCAGGCAGACAGGCAGGCAGGCAGGCAGGCAGGCAGACAGGCAGACAGGCAGACAGACAGACAGACAGACAGACAGACAGGCAGGCAGGCAGGCAGGCAGGCAGGCAGGCAGGCAGGCAGGCAGGCAGGCAGGCAGGCAGGCAGGCAGGCAGGCAGACAGGCAGGCAGGCAGGCAGGCAGGCAGACAGGCAGGCAGGCAGACAGGCAGACAGGCAGATTACAGTAGGATTATTAATATAGTGATGTCATGTTGTTCTTATTAATCCTAATAAAAGGCACATCATCGTGACATTAATTCTCGGTGACGTTTCAATCGCTCCACATTTAGCTGTGTCTCGGCTTTGTGTGTTTTTTATTTTATTCCATATTTCCTCGCTCTCAGCCCAGCTAGCAGAGCCAGGATCAGTGGAGCAGCGTAATCGCATTTGCAAACAAAAAAAAGATTAGAAAAAAAAAACCCTAAATCTATTT
>CM076967.1:57892668-57925168 GCA_039105355.1 Benthosema pterotum
GCCGACCAGGATGCTTCACCGAGCCGGGACAGATCCTGGCCTACTGCCAGGAGGTAGGACACACACACACACACACGCACGCACGCACACACACACACACACACACACACACACACACACACACACACACACACACACACACACACACACACACACACACACATACACACACACACACACCATGCTAAATGCTAGTAACCAAATGGACCACACACGCCACACCACACACGCACGCACCACACACGCACGCACCACACAGACACACACAGACACACACAGACACACACACACACACACACACACGCACCCCCCCCCCCCCCACACACACACACACACACACACACACACACCACACACGCCACACCACACACGCACGCACCACACAGACACACACAGACACACACACACACACACACACACACACACACGCACCCCCCCCCCCCCCCACTCACACACACACACACACACACACACACACCATGCTAAATGCTAGTAACCAAATGGACCCTTTTAGATGTTTAACTCTTGAGAAGAATCTTGATTGAGAGCTACTTTCAAAATGAGCAGCTCAACAAGATCTACACATCAAAAATGTGATTGTTCCATTACTGAAAATCCATTTCAAGACCCCTAGAAAGTTTGAGCTTGAAACAGTAGGTCCCTCTAAACCAGTCTCTGTAGTTCCCTTAGCAAAAAATTAGTCAAAGAAAAAATACACATGATGATGCACTGGCAGTCTACAACCAGATTCTGAATAAAGCACTATAACTATCTAAATGTTGGATTCACTTTCACGTCACTTTCGGATCCCAGACCCCAAGGACTCCTTGAGGGAGTTCCAGGGGGTCCCTGCAGCTAAATGATGAGTTAATATAAACCAAATGGGTCCTTATCTGTAGCTTTGAGTGAGCAAATGTAACCACTTGGAAACATTTCTATCAAAGTTAAATGTATACAGGGGGGTCCCAGAGCTATTAAATGGTGCTCTGTAGACTAATCTATGTACTGAGGATCCTTGAAATTACACTGCTAGAGCAGTCAAACATTCTCTTATGGGGGTCCATTGTATATATCTATTCAAATTGGGGTCCATGGCATAATTCATGTGAATTTGGGAGTCCTTGATATGAAAAAGTTTGAGTAGCAAAGCAACAACATCATTGCATGCAACATTGCATTGCAGAAACTGAGTGATAGAATCCAGTCCATAATAATCAGGCAGAAAGCAAGTGATCCACGGGATCACAGCTGTCAGTAATAGGCTGATTGCTTGGTGGATATGAAATCTTATTATAGGGTGAAATGCACGTCTTACGTATAGCTACTGTCTCCCTGTATCACACAGCGTTTCTGCTGGGAATATGCACTGGATTAACAAGAAAATTGAAACACACTACTGGATTATACGTTTTGTTGGTCAAATTGAAGAAAAGTAAGTCCATTTGGGAGGAGGAAGAACCTAGGAAGTATCCTACAGGATCAGCTGCCCTGTAGGATACTTCTCTATGTTGTTGCTGCAGCTCTCCACTCAAGCGATCGATCCCCGCACCAAAGTTTTTTCCCTTCTCTTCACTCACTCCCAGACAGGCAGTGCATATCAGACAGACAGGCAGTGTATATCAGACAGACAGGCAGTGCATATCAGACAGACAGGCAGTGCATATCAGACAGACAGGCAGTGCATATCAGACAGACAGGCAGTGTATATCAGACAGACAGGCAGTGCATATCAGACAGACAGGCAGTGCATATCAGACAGACAGGCAGTGCATATCAGACAGACAGGCAGTGCATATCAGACAGACAGGCAGTGTATATCAGACAGACAGGCAGTGCATATCAGACAGACAGGCAGTGCATATCAGACAGACAGGCAGTGCGTATCAGACAGACAGGCAGTGTATATCAGACAGACAGGCAGTGCATATCAGACAGACAGGCAGTGCATATCAGACAGACAGGCAGTGCATATCAGACAGACAGGCAGTGCATATCAGACAGACAGACAGGCAGTGCATATCAGACAGACAGGCAGTGTATATCAGACAGACAGGCAGTGTATATCAGACAGACAGGCAGTGCATATCAGACAGACAGGCAGTGCATATCAGACAGACAGGCAGTGCATATCAGACAGACAGGCAGTGCATATCAGACAGACAGGCAGTGCATATCAGACAGACAGGCAGTGCGTATCAGACAGACAGGCAGTGCATATCAGACAGACAGGCAGTGCGTATCAGACAGACAGGCAGTGCATATCAGACAGACAGGCAGTGCGTATCAGACAGACAGGCAGTGCGTATCAGACAGACAGGCAGTGCATATCAGACAGACAGGCAGTGCATATCAGACAGACAGGCAGTGCATATCAGACAGACAGGCAGTGCATATCAGACAGACAGGCAGTGCGTATCAGACAGACAGGCAGTGCGTATCAGACAGACAGGCAGTGCGTATAGGCTATTGTCTGACTGAGAGAATATAGTGAAAGACGTAGCAAAATAAAGGTTTACATCATCAAACAGAGCTTCCTTCTCAGCCAATCAAATGATTGATGTATGTCAACATTACATCATAATCAGGGAAAAAACACTTTGCAATTCTAGTTGTAACTCTTTGAGAACGTAGAAATGAAATGCACATGTATGCGCTCTCAAAGAGTTAAAATATTCATCATGTGAATTATCCCAAGTCTACACAACTAGAGAATGTAGAAGATTAATGGTCATTTTGATCTGTACTGTATGTTGGACTGTTTGGTTTCTCAAATCCAGCCTGGAATTGTGGACAAAAGAAGGCTAGTTTTGGGGTCTGTGGGGCTAAATGTCCCCAAATGGTGGTCTGTGGCTCAAATGGTGAAGAAATAGTGGTCCCTGGTGCCAAAAGGTTTGAAAACCACTGGTTTAAATGTAAATCTGTGCAGTCAGAGCTCAGTGCTGCCTCCTTGCCCCCTCTGCTGGTGACAGCAGGTACTGCAGCCAGTCAGAGCTCAGTGCTGCCTCCTGCCCCCTCTGCTGGTGACAGCAGGTACTGCAGCCAGTCAGAGCTCAGTGCTGCCTCCTTGCCCCCTCTGCTGGTGACAGCAGGTACTGCAGCCAGTCAGAGCTCAGTGCTGCCTCCTGCCCCCTCTGCTGGTGACAGCAGGTACTGCAGCCAGTCAGAGCTCAGTGCTGCCTCCTGCCCCCTCTGCTGGTGACAGCAGGTACTGCAGCCAGTGGTGACCACTGAACCAACAGAGCTGTGCAGTACTGTCCCTCTCCTGACATCACCCTGGTCCAGAAATGGATTCCCACTTCATTTTCCTCATAGGATTTTAGAAAATAATCTATATAAAGACGAGCCAACTCTGGTCCCAACAAATCATGACAAAACACACAATATTAGGCTATCATACAATAACTAATTAGCAAGAACAAGAAAAAAAAGGCAGGATACAAGACTTTTTGTTTGGTTTTTATTCTTAGAAAAGTTCTGTTCTCTGACAGGAGTATTATCTCCTGGAGGTGTCTTTCCCTCGGGTCGGTTGCTCTGCTTGTGCACTAGTAGGCCATGACTTACTGGTGTGTGCGGTGCACAAGTTGTCACTGGGCAGAGGGCACTTCTAGTTTCATTATGCACCTCATACTACTGCTGTACAGACATTTAGTGTTCCTTCTTTTAATAATGTTGAGTTCTCAAACTCTGCCTGAACCCGACCAAGACCAAACCCGAACAGGCCCGACCCGACATTTAGGGCCGGGTAGGGCTGAATATCTATCCTAATCAATAGGGCCGGGTAGGGAAATATAACATATATTGAATTATTTTACTATAGTAAGAATAATAGTTATTTTCTGTATTTACCTATTATTAAGATAGTGCTGATTGCCGTTTCATTTTTAATCTGTGGAGAATTCTCAAATTTTGCCCAAACCCGACAGTTTAGCTCCGGGTAGGGCCTAAAATCTATTCCATTTAGTCGGGCCGGGCCTGAACTGTTAGGGCCCAGTTAGGGTCTGAACTGTTAGGGCCTGAACTGTTAGGGCCCAGTTAGGGCCTGAACTGTTAGGGCCCAGTTAGGGTCTGAACTGTTAGGGCCTGAACTGTTAGGGCCCAGTTAGGGCCTGAACTGTTAGGGCCCAGTTAGGGTCTGAACTGTTAGGGCCTGAACTGTTAGGGCCCAGTTAGGGCCTGAACTGTTAGGGCCCAGTTAGGGTCTGAACTGTTAGGGCCTGAACTGTTAGGGCCCAGTTAGGGTCTGAACTGTTAGGGCCCAGTTAGGGCCTGAACTGTTAGGGCCCAGTTAGGGTCTGAACTGTTAGGGCCCAGTTAGGGTCTGAACTGTTAGGGCCCAGTTAGGACCTGAACTGTTAGGGCCCAGTTAGGGCCTGAACTGTTAGGGCCCAGTTAGGGTCTGAACTGTTAGGGCCTGAACTGTTAGGGCCCAGTTAGGGCCTGAACTGTTAGGGCCCAGTTAGGGTCTGAACTGTTAGGGCCTGAACTGTTAGGGCCCAGTTAGGGCCTGAACTGTTAGGGCCCAGTTAGGGTCTGAACTGTTAGGGCCCAGTTAGGGTCTGAACTGTTAGGGCCCAGTTAGGGTCTGAACTGTTAGGGCCCAGTTAGGGTCTGAACTGTTAGGGCCCAGTTAGGGTCTGAACTGTTAGGGCCCAGTTAGGGTCTGAACTGTTAGGGTCTGAACTGTTAGGACCCAGTTAGGGCCTGAACTGTTAGGACCCAGTTAGGGTCTGAACTGTTAGGGCCCAGTTAGGGCCTGAACTGTTAGGGCCCAGTTAGGGTCTGAACTGTTAGGGCCCAGTTAGGGTCTGAACTGTTAGGGCCCAGTTAGGGTCTGAACTGTTAGGGCCCAGTTAGGGCCTGAACTGTTAGGGCCCAGTTAGGGCAAATTAAAGTGCTTCTATTTAAAATGATGTGAAACACTACTACTGCTACTAACTAACTACAGCTGTGTCACCACTAAACCAACAGCATTTCATCATTGAAAACAGAAAACTCTCTGAGTCAGACCTTTAGCTTTATGCATGCTGCGTGTCTGTTGCAACTTCAACAACAACTGATGTTATTATTGATGCTTTACTTGACTAGTAAAGCTGGAAGAATGGCAGGGCAACTCCAAGGATTTTATATGAAGCAGGGGTTTCAACCTTTTTATCACCAGGGACCACTATTTATTCAGCAATTGGTTCTGAGGACCCCCTCTGAAACGAGTTGCTGCAACTCAAGGAAGCATCCTCTAGAGAAGAAAAGAAAAGAAAAGAAAAGAAAAGAAAAGAAAAGAAAAGAAAAGAAAAGAAAAGAAATTTGAGCCACAAAGGACCACTATTTGATGACATTTTAGCCCCACAGACCCCAAAACTAAAGATTTATTTTGCTTTTGTCCACAATTCCAGGCTGGATTTGGGAAACCAAACAGTCCAACATACAGATCAAAATGACCATTAATCTTCTACATTCTCTAGTTGTGTAGACTTGGGATAATTCACACGAAGAATATTTTAACTCTAGACTCTAAAATGCGGATCCATTTGGTTTCATGTTTACGCTCTCAAAGAGTTAAATCTGGTTAACCAACTTTTCATCTGGTTAACCAACTTAGCTGGGGACCACCTGGGACTGATTTTTATTGATAAACTTTGGCTAATGGTCTGCACTGTTGTAAATAGTTTGTAAACATTGTCTCCAGTGTGTAAATGGTATGATGTAAACAGAGGTGCAACCGTTAACAGGGTCCTACTACCAGAAAGGTTCCTCTTGCTGCTACAAAGGTTCCTACTGTTAAATACAGAGCCCTCTAGGGGAGAGTTGCGATATTCCCGTTCACTCCTGTGCGGCAGGGCAATGGCGGTGCTGGAGGAGCAGCAGCGCTGATGTAGAAGCCGTTTGAGTGCACTCGGAAAACCGGAAGTCGATGAATATGAGTGGGATTTAATCAGGGACCAGCAGAGAAGGCACGAAAACATCATGTATTAATGGCGGTGACTTCGTAAACAAACTATTGATGCAGGCAAATTAAAGAATGCCTTCCGGAGGTTGATTTCGAATACTTTGTCACATGATTTGCAAATGATATATAACTATATTGACGTCTTGAAAGTGTTAGTGCTGATTGAAACTGGTTTCAAAGCAGGAGATTCTGGCGATAACAGCGGGTCCTAGAAAGTTATTTAATCAGTTATTTAATCCATCTTGAATGACTTTATTTTAGTTGTTCTTTAACAATACTACAACATAAACATTACAGAGACTCTAGCCGTGACTGAACAATACTTTAAAACAGTTGTCTTTTTGCATACGTACCTAAAATAGCTCTTATTTGCGCCGTTTTCGTTGAAAACAATGTACTCCCAATGACAGTTAAGACTTGGACTGCACTCATAGAGGCTCTGTATAGTCACGTAACGAATCTCTGTAGTCACGTGCACGGTAATCCGCTCTGGTTTCTGACCCCTCAATATCGTAACTCTCCCCTAGAAGGCTCTGGTTTCTGACCCCTCAATATCGTAACTCTCCCCTAGAAGGCTCTGGTTAAATCATGTCTCTGTGTCTCTCCTCTCTGTGTCCCTCAATGCCAACATGTCTTAACAGTGAAAACAGCAGATCTGCAAGCTCTCAGTGTGTCGTCAGCCTGTAGATCAGCTGTTTTCTCCCCAATGTTCATCCCAGAGAATACAGAGAGACGCTGTAGTGTTATCCTGCATGTTTACATGTCTTTATCCTTAACCCCTTCCCTCTGTCCTTCTACTGTCCCCTTGTCTCCTTCTACTGTCCCCTTGTCTCCTTCTACTGTCCCCTTGTCTCCTACCTCCTGTCCCCTTGTCTCCTTCTACTGTCCCCTTGTCTCCTTGTCTCCTTCTACTGTCCCCTTGTCTCCTTCTACTGTCCCCTTGTCCCCTGTCCCCTGTGTTCTTGCGTCCTCCCCTGTGTCCTTGCGTCCTCCACTCTGTCCTAGATGTATCCCACCTTGCAGATCTCTCATGTAGAAGAGTCGTCCACTCCAGCCACCATCACTTCCTGGTGCAGTAAGGGGCGTGGCCACTGCCAGACACACCCCTTCATCGTCCTGCCCTATCGCTGCAGAGGTAAGATCCATTAGACACACCCCTTCATCGTTCTGCCCTATCGCTGCAGAGGTAAGATCCACCAGACACACCCCTTCATCGTTCTGCCCTATCAGAGGTAAGATAAAACCAGACACACCCCTTCATCGTTCTGCCCTATCAGAGGTAAGATCCACCAGACACACCCCTTCATCGTTCTGCCCTATCAGAGGTAAGATCCACCAGACACACCCCTTCATCGTTCTGCCCTATCAGAGGTAAGATCCACCAGACACACCCCTTCATCGTTCTGCCCTATCGCTGCAGAGGTAAGATCCATTCAGACACACCCCTTCATCGTTCTGCCCTATCAGAGGTAAGATCCACCAGACACACCCCTTCATCGTTCTGCCCTATCGCTGCAGAGGTAAGATCCAAAACCAGTACATCAGGGGCGGATCTAGACATGGGCATGGGGAGGGCCAATGTCCTGACTTCCCCACCAAACATGACGGCATGGAAACAACCCACATTTATAATATATTTCAAATTAAAGTGCTTCTATTTAAAATGATGTGAAACACTACTACTGCTACTAACTAACTACAGCTGTGTCACCACCAGTGTTGGGGAAGTTACTTTTAAAAAGTAATGGCATTATAGTTATAGTTACTTCCCTGAAAAAGTAATTAGTTACTTTATTCCTTACTAAATTCTGAAAGTAAGGGCGTTACTTTACTTTACTTTACTTTTTTTAAAACATACAAAAAAGGGGTGCTGTTCTGTGGTATTCGTGGTCACAAGTTTAAAGTGGAATTCCTCCCATTTTCAACATTTTACTGACATTAATTAATATGCCTTAGAGATGTTGTTTGGACATGATTCTGTGTTTATTAGAGATGGAGGTTGTGTTTCGCCATGTTAATGATTTTTCTTTTAGGACCTTTTTTGAAAAGGGGTGGAATTCCCCTTTAATGGCAGCATGCTGAGCATGGACTGTAATAAGATTTTCTTTGCTGAGGACAATGCTTGCTGCCCACTAACATAATTTACACTTCACTTCAATGTTTTTGTCCTGGTCCTTTACCACAGTCGTTTTCAACCTTTTTCATACCAGGGCCCACTGTTTATTCTGCATTTGAGCCATGGACCACCATTTGAGGACATGTAGGCCCCACAGACCCCCCAAAACTAAAGATTTCTTTTGTCCACAATATCAGGCTGCATTTCAAAAACGAAACAGTCAAACATACAGATCCAAATGGACCCGCAAGGGTCCATTTGGTTTCATGTTTACACTCTCAGTTACATCTGGTTGACCAACTTTCCATCATTTAGCCTGAGGACCACCTGTTGAAAACCCCTGCTTTACCAGCAAGAATGTAAAATAATGTTTATATTTCCGCGCTGCAAAGGCTCCAGTCATGCTGCCGTCGTCGTGTCATTGCGTTTGAGAGCGTATGTTTTATTATTATTATTATTTTACCGCAGTGAGTGCGAGTGTGTGTGCGCAGCAACAACACAGCTTTGTGTATGTGTGTGCTTAGAGGCCAGAGCCTTTAATTACGCGAAAACTCTGTTCACTTCATGGGGCCACTTCAATGGCGGCTCATCTATATATACTCTTCCAATTGGGACAACCGAGGTTACCAAATGCATTTAAGTCTATGGGATCATACGCTTTGTTTTTTGCCCCCTCAATGTCGCAACTCTTTTACTTAACTAGATGCTTGACGAATAAGACTGGCTCTGATTGGCTTATACTGCCATGTGGCGCCGTGTTAGCCAATCAATGACCTTTTCTGTGACGTGGTGGACGGCATCACGTTAGACACATAGATATAAAAATACTAGATCAGGCATCCGGAATTAATGCAAGTGGATGAGAGGGGGACTTTAGTCCGGTGCCTTCTCTATTCAATATACTCTATGTTAGACTGAAGAAGGAGCAGACAACACAGTGCAGCGAGTCCTGCCGCCGCCGCGGAGTAACGACTGTAACGATGGTACAATAATCATAACGACGTTATGGATTTGAGAAATGTAAGGAGCTACGTTAGAAGTTACTGAAAAAAGTAATCCCTTACTGTAAGGGCGTTACTTGTAAGGGCGTTATTCACAACACTGGTCACCACTAAACCAACAGCATTTCATCATTGAAAACAGAAAACTCTCTGAGTCAGACCTTTAGCTTTATGCATGCTGCGTGTCTGTTGCAACTTCAACAACAACTGATGTTATTATTGATGCTTTACTTGACTAATAAAAGTCCTGGAACTGAAAATGGTCGATGAAGCCGAACCCATACCATTTCTCTCTCTCTCTCTCTCTCTCTCTCTCTCTCTCTCTCTCTCTCTCTCTGTCTCTCTCTCTCTCTCTCTCTCTCTCTCTCTCTCTCTCTCTCTCTCTCTCTCTCTCTCTCTCTCTCTCTCTCTCTCTCTCTCTCTCTCTCTCTCTCTCTCTCTCTCTCTCTCTCTCTCTCTCTCTCTCTGTCTCTCTCTCTCTCTCTCTCTCTCTCTCTCTCTCTCTCTCTCTCTCTCTCTCTCTCTCTCTCTCTCTCTCTCTCTCTCTGTGTCTATGTCTCTCTACCAGTGGGTCAGTACGTCAGTGAAGCGTTGTTAGTTCCAGAACGTTGCAGGTTTCTTCACCAGGAACAGATGGACTCCTGTGAGAGCTATGTGTACTGGCACAACGTGGCTAAAGAGGTACACACACACACACACACACACACACACACACACACACACACACACACACACACACACACACACACGCATGCCCTCTAGTCTCAGTTGAATCTAGTAAAATATAAATGTTTGGTCAGATTTAATGAAAATGCTGCAGACAAACTCCAAACGCGGCAGGATAGGTTACCATTCACTGTGTGTGTGTGTGTGTGTGTGTGTGTGTGTGTGTGTGTGTGTGTGTGTGTGTGTGTGTGTGTGTGTGTGTGTGCGTGTGCGTGCGTGCGTGTCTAGGCGTGTGCAGCAGACAGCTATGGGATGGAACTCCACAGCTATGGGATGCTGCTTCCTTGCGGTGATCATTTCCGTGGAGTGGAATACGTCTGCTGCCCTGGGAGGGGCGTGGCTTCCTCCAGTGACTCCGCCCCCCAGCCCCTCCCCCCTCAGAGCAGCACTGATGATGTCATCAACGCGCGGTACGCCTGACCTCTGACCTTTATAGGACAAACTAACCAAAGGGAAGAGTTTTAGGTTAAAGGGGAACTCCACCCATTTTCAACACTTTAATATGTCATTATTATACCTTAGAGATGTTGTGTGGACATGATAAAAAAGTTCCCCCAATTCTGTATTTCCTAAAAATGGAGGTCTGAAAAAAATCATTAGCATGGTGAAATACATCTGATGACATCATCAAGACGTATTTCACCATGTTAATGATTTTTCTTTCAGAGCCCTGAGAGGTTCCATTTGTATCCTCTCAGGAAATTTTTGAAAATGGGTGGAATTCCCCTTTAAATATGAGGGATTTTATCTGTTTTGAAGGCGGGGGAGGGGGGGGGCATTTGAATATACACATTTGTTTTGTCCTAACCTTTATTTCAGTTCGGGGGAACAATCGAGGGGCTTGGTGACGCTACAAAGTAATTAACTTAAGGGACCTGAATAACTTTGCATGCCCAATTTTTCAGTTTTTTAATTGTTAAAAAAGTTTGAAATATCCAATGGCGTCATTGTTATTTTGACCAATGTTTTACCAGTTTATCTCAACAACTTCAAATCCAGAGACTAAACTCAACATCAAATGGTCCTAAAATCCAGAATAAATAGTGGTCCCTGGTATGACCTATAGCTGGAGGACCACAACAAGCTTCTCTTTAGGAATATTAAGACTTTATTACAACAATCATCGCAGTGTGAACAGCATTCACCCATTTCTTTCTTTCTTTCTTTCTTTCTTTCTTTCTTTCTTTCTTTCTTTCTTTCTTTCTTTCTTTCTTTCTTTCTTCCAGGATCAGAGTGGCAGGGGGCGTGGCAGGGGGCGTGGCAGGGGGCGTGGCAGGGGGCGTGGCAGGGGGCGTGGCCAGCCCCTCCCCTCCTGCTGTTGATGTAGAGGATGAAGATGAGGAAGAGGAGGATGAAGTTCTGGAGGAGGAGGAGGCTAGAGAGGTATGACATCACTATGACATCACTATGACATCACTATTGTAGAGATATATACTGCTTTCCCACCTAAACACCTACATTTTCTTGATCATCAGTACCCTCTAGCGTCCTTTATTGGTACTGCATATTTTGCCACGGGCTGATTCTGATCACTTCCTGTTTAACGTAACAATTTATTATTATATTGCAATGTTTCAGTATTATAAATGCTATCTAAGCAGGTAATTGTGTTGCATTATGATGTTATATGTTTTTTATATCCACTAGATTAATAACAAAATTCATATAAAGAATATGTATCTGGGGGCGATTGCATCATTTCCTGTGTGCATTTCCTATGTGGGGAAAACAACGGAGGGATCAGTAGCATTTCTGTTGTCCCAGAGGCAGCATCACATTGCGTCTCACTGAGAGAGGAAAACAGTTCATTTTGACAGCTTTAATGGACTGACGGTATGTTTAATCACCCACTGTTGTTTTCGTTTGCCAACTTTTGTATACTATACATTGTGTTGTTTACAACTGTGTGATTGATGCATGTTTTCCCCGTCGTTCTTTATGTTTTCTTCTTTTTAGGTTTTAATTACCTGCTGCTGCTGCCGATCGACTTGCTTGCAAACGCATGCTTCTAGTCAATTACTATTACTTGCGGGACTAAAAAGTTCTAGGCCTAACAAGGCAGACCGTTTTTTCTGTTGATTCAAACAAAAAGTGTGATTGTGAAACTGTTGTGAGTGTGTTTTCGTGACCCTGAAAATAAACGTTTTAAAGACACTAGTTTGGATTTTTGAAACAGATTTATGGTTTTAGGTAAATAGTAATGAATCAAAGGTCTGAGTAATAAAACATTAGCATCCATTAAAGCAGTTAGACCTTCCTGGGGTCAAATAGTCAAGTAACCAAAAAAGAGTGAATGATTGGTCAGAACAATTTGGCAATTAGAATTTAATAAAGAGTGAAAGACTAAAAAACCGGGACAGTAATTAAAACCGCCTTAGCGCTGACTAGCGATTAAAGACGGAAACAAGCAAGCGAGGAAACAGCGCTGGATTGAAGGAGGATAAAGGGGCCCAGTTGGAGCTTCTCGGTCCAGTTCCACACCGACCAACGCCGGCCAACGCTGACCAGCCTTGGGGCTCATCTAAAGGGAAGTAAACAGACTTTCGGAGTAACTAAATCCCTATCTTACTGCTGTAAGCCAAGCCTGACAAACGGAGTGGTTTTCAGTGCCAACGCTGAACATAGACTCATGGTTGCATAGCTGATTTGCTCTTATAATAAAGACACTAATCAAGGGCAGTCAAGAAGATCAATAGACATTGAACAATTTTGCAGCGTCTTGTACTACGGGACCCACTATCTAGCATTGCTGAATAAGCAGCCGTCTATACAAGCAGCTATTGACATTCATTGACAGTCATTGAACACTACAGAGTGACAAACAAAATGGCAGATGTTGAAGAGCTAAAAAAGATGAGAAAGGCTGCACAGATGTCATTCACTAAATGTGCGAACAAGCTCGAAGCTACCGTTAATGATGAACACCCGCTAGAGGATGCCTTAATGGAAGGATGGAGAACGCTAGGGAAGGAATATGCAAAACTGTCCGATGTAACCACTGAGTATATAGATGCTTTGGAGGAAAATGATAATGCCGAAAATGCGACTGTCATAAGTGAAACAAAATCCAAGCTAGATGTCAGCGCACAAAGATGGAGGGATTTGGAGATGAAGGCTAGAAAGTCAGTGTGGAAGAATCACGCTAAGCCATGGACAGAGTCCGCTGAAAATGATGTCAAACTACTGATAGAAAATGCCAAAGCTCTCATTGCAAAACCTGCATCCCCAAAAGAGGTGTCTAGGTGCCAGGAAGAGTTGGATGAGGGGCTTGCTGAGCTGGAGAGACGTGTGAGAAATTGGAAGGGCTATATTCCTACAGAAAATGCTGTGGAGTGTCAGGAGAGTTACACCAGGCTCACAAGAGAGAAAGTAAGACTTTTAAATCTGTTGCACAACCCCGAAACTGAACACACCTCATCTAGCCAGACTGAGCCACCTGATGGGATGTGCAGTAATGGTGACAATCAGAGTCCTTCACCCCAAGCAATGATAGGTACATCGCCTGCTGAAAACCAGCCCTTAAGTACCCAGGCAGTGATGTCTGAGAGAGCCAGCAACAGCTCAGCACAGAACCTTCAGTACCAGTCCAGATCCGAGGTAAAGCCTGCCATGAGTGAACTACAAAGCCAGAGTCAGACTCATCCAAGCATGGTGAGTACTTGGAGTGAACCCTACAGAGTAAACCCCGCCATCACTTCACAAGCACAAAGGGGTTATCCAGCTGTCTTCAGCAGCCAGTACATGCCGCAAGGAGGTTTTGCACCCCAAAGTAACTTCAATCCTGGAGTGGATGTTAAACCTAGGATAAAGCTTGCTGCTGTAGACCCTCCTAAGTTCTGCGGAGACAGAAGAGACTACTGGCGTTGGCGAAAGGAGTGGCAGAGCATCATTTTAATAGGAGAGCCTACAGGTTCTGACGACTGCAGAAAGTTCTACTTGCTGAACAGTGTCGACGGAAAGCTGAGGAGAGACCTTGGACTAGACCACTGCAGAGATACACAAGATATTTTCAGACTTCTCGACAACAGGTACGGGAACAAGAAAATAACTGCTCGTCTGATCATAAAGGACTTGGAGGCGGTACCAGCTGTCAAGGGGAACCAGCCAAGGCAAACGATAAACTTAATCCAGTCTGTACAACGAGCACTGAGTGATCTACAAGACCTGCAGATGGAGGACCTCATAAAGAACCCGATGACTGTCAGTTCTATTGAGGGGAAACTGCCTATAGCCATCCGAGAAAGGTGGTTGTTTTATGAGCAGGACGCTCTCAATGGCGTCAATGAGAAGAATTATTTTGACAGACTCTTGCTGTTCCTTCAGAGGGAGGAGCATGTCCTTGAGATGATGGATGACAATGATCTCACTACAACCTCGCAAAAGTCACCTCACCAGAGGGATAAGCCCAGAGAAGGAAAGCAAGAGAAGCAGTCGTTCACAAAGTCCACCGCAAGCGAGGTGAAAAAGGATCACAAGAGGAACCCCTGTGTCATGTGTGGAGATGAAGCACATGGAACCAGGCTTTTCAGTTGCAAGGCTTTCAAGAAGGCTAACGTGGCAGAGAGAAGAACTCAAGTGAAGAAAGCAGGACTTTGTACCAAATGCCTCACCCTTCACAAGTCTGGCAGTGAGTGCGAAGGAAAGTTTCTGTGCACAAGAGACGAGTGTAAGAAGGGAAGTGGCCCTAGCGACCATAACTACTTGCTCTGCACTCAATACGCTCCCAAGTCACGAGGAAAGAAGGACGCAGCCAAAGAAGCCAAAGAGGAGACACATACTGAAAGGAAAAGAGGACTCCATGGCACAACAGAAGAACAAGAAACTCTGTTAGAGGGATTGAACCTAAGTGAACAACAGCGAGAAGCTATCAGGAAGGCATTCACTAACAAGGTAGCCTCTAAAGTGTGCACGGAGAACAGTCTGATTCAAACAAGTGGATTGACGGAGCACCCAGTGCTGATGATGCTTGTGGATGTCACGACCAATGGAGGAGATTGCGTTGGTGCCTTGATCGACCTCGCCTCTGACACCAATTATATTACGCACCGAGCTGCGGAAAGGCTTGGACTAGCCGGTGAAGCGATCACGCTGGTGGTGTATGGTGTTGGAAAGATGGCAGTCAGAGTTGACACGAAGAGGTACCTCGTGAGGATAAAGGTGTGGACCCCACGCAAAACCCTGAGGCTTTACGAAATGATCTGCTACGGTCTGGAAGACATCGCTAAGGTTGACAGAGTGGTGGAATCGGAGAAATTGGAACGATTCTTCCCAGGGACTAAGCCTGGGGAACTAACCCGACCTGAGACCATTGACCTGCTCATCAGTACAAGAGAGGGACGCCTGGCACCCCAGAGAATGAAGATAACAGGTGATCTAGTTCTTTGGGACGGTCCGCTGGGCAAAACGGTGAGTGGTGCGCATCCGGACCTCTTCGAGGATGTGGAGATGACCACACGCCATTCACTGACCCACTTTGCACGTTCTATGAGAACGGCTGCCGTCAGAGTCGAAGAGCACCTCACGACTGACCTCGAGTGCAAAGTGAAAGTCGGAACCACTGCGGCCAGCTGTAAGGAGGTCTTTAGCTGGTTTAAGTGGGACAGCATCGGTGCAGCTTGTGAACCTGCCTGCGGGGGATGTCGTTGCGGCAGCTGTCCTCCAGGAGGCAAAGAGATGTCCCTAGCCGATGAAAGGGAGATGAAAATAATCAGAGCTGGTTTAACCTTCAAGGACAAAGACGAACACAGTGAGGAATCCCACTGGGATACGAAATATCCATGGAAGGAACCACCATCATCTCTCCCGAACAATCGCCAAGTCGTAGAAGCGACCTTCTTGAGGACGGAAAAACGGCTCCAGAAGGACCCACAGTGGAAGGAAGCGTACTCCAAGCAAATCCACGAGATGATCGAAAGAGGAGCAGCTAAGAAGCTGACAAAGCCCATAATGAATGAATGGAGTGGAGCAGTCTGGTACGTAAGCCATCTGACAGCGCCCAACCCACACTCCGTCACCACGCCGGTGCGGATTGTGTGGGATAGCAGCCAGATGTACAGGGGAGTAAGCCTGAACAGCATCCTGTTAAAAGGACCAGACGTACTAAACCCCATCAGAGCCGTACTGCTCAGGTTCCGAGAAGGGATACATGCAGCCATTGGCGACATCAAAAAGATGTACCACTCAGTGTGGCTTGAGGATGAAGAAGTCCATGTCCACCGCTTCCTGTGGAGGGACTCACCACAGGATGAAATCGAGGACTATGCCGTCCTACGAGTTAACATGGGGGACAAGCCAGCAGGATGCATCGCCCAAGTAGCCATGAGAGAGACTGCAAATCTACCTCAGTTCGCTCACCTTCTGGAGGAAAGAGAAGTCCTTCAACAAAACAGCTACATGGATGACATCTTTTCATCGAACAACGATCCAACCAAGCTGGAACAGATCTTGAAGGGTGTTGAGGACATCTTGAGAACTGGAGGCTTCCACCTCAAGCCATGGACCCGGTCCGGTCAGAGTGGGAGGTCCGAAACGACAGAGATGAAACCAGAAACTATGATTCTGCCCAACCAACTCAAAGAAGAAGACAGTAAAGCTCTAGGAGTCGGCTATCTCGTCCACGACGACAAGCTCTTCATCATGGCTTCCATTAATTTCTCGCAGAGAAAGCAGAAGATGAGGCTGGAAGCGGATCTGCTTGAGGAGGAAGTCGCCGAGAAAACACCAAACCCGTTGACTAGGCGAGTGCTACTAAGCCAGGTCGCTGGTATTTATGACCCGATTGGATTAGCATCACCGCTCAAGCAAAAGGGGGTCATCCTTGTAAGAAAAGCCTTCCAGGAAGCTGGCAAGATGGTAAAAGACACCTGGGACGAGCCACTGTCTGCGGAGCTTCGAGGAAAGGCGGTGGAATTGTTCACGGAATATGCCCGACTGAGCAGCGTCCCGTTTCCCAGAAGCATTACACCTGCAGGCTGGCTTGGCAAACCATGGGGCATCACTTTCTCAGATGGAAGTTGTGATTCCTATGGCGCCGTACTGTACCTTCGGTGGGAAACAGAAGATGGCGTAGTCACCAGACTTGTTGAGTCTAAAGCGAAGCTGACCCCTCTCGACCAGAGAGGTGACCCTGTCAAAGCAGAGATCTGCGGGGCTGTGTTCGCTTCCCGACTAAGAGGCTACATGCTGAAGCATGGACGGATAGAGGTTGAGAAGTGGTTCCACTTTGTGGATAGTCAAACCGTCCTCGGTGCTATCAGAAGGGAGAGCTACGGATACCAGACTTTCTTCGCGAATCGAGTCGGAGAAATCCAGAAAGCTGGCCCTATAGATGACTGGTGGTGGATACCTGGAACTCTCAACATTGCTGACTTGATGACCAGGGGCAACTGCACTCCTGAGATGCTCATGGAGAATTCCAAGTGGCAATGTGGTCCAGACTTCCTGACCCTTCCTGAAGAAGAGTGGCCAAAGAAGTCCGCCTCAGAAGTGGCTTCTGCCGCCAGAGAAGTCGTGAGTAAGCTGCAGAGAAAGGCTTTCTCAGCTGTGACTACCAGAGCGCAGGCAAGGAAGACTCTGACACCGGACAGTCCTGAAAAAGAAAAGGAGAAGGTCAGTAACCAAATTGACATTCCACAAGGTTCTCCAGACACCATTGCCTCACCTGACAAAGAGCCCGAGAAACTTTGGGGGGCTGCACTCATAGACCAGATCGACCCAAGAAAGTACAGCTCACTAAGAAAGCTCTGCAACGTTGTTGGCATTGTGAAAAGGGCACTGAAGATCTTTCTGTATCGAGAAGTGCGAACCCGCAGACCAGCAAAGTGGGAGGTACTATCAGTGGCAGAAAGACAGACTGCTTTCGAAGAACTGTGCCTCGCGTCACAGCAAGGGGCGGAGTTTCCAATAACCACCCTGAACAGACTTGTGGTTCACAGAGAAGACTCAGGGCTCCTACTGTGCCATGGCAGAGTCCAAACCATGGTCATGGGTAGGCCAGGAGTACCTTTGATACCGTACAGTGAGCGAATCAGCACCCTCCTGGCAGAAGAAGCTCACAGTTTCAACCATGAGGGAGTGCCTGGTACCCTGCTACGAATCAGAAAGAAGGCATGGATCGTGCAAGGACCAAGAATCGCTAGGAAAGTGATTGACTCTTGCATACACTGTCGCAAGAACAGAGCGAAGATGTGCCAACAGGTTATGAGCGACCTCCCTGTTGAGCGCACAGAGCCAACTGCACCGTTTGAGTACACCACCCTTGATCTCTTCGGACCATACACCATCCGGGATTCAGTGAAGAGGAGGACAAGCAAGAAAGCCTGGGGAGTAGTCTTCTGTTGTATGGCGTCAAGGGCGATCCATGCGGATATAGTGGAGGACCTCTCTACCGAAGGTTTCCTGCACACCTTCCAACGCTTCACGGCCCTAAGGGGTCATCCCAGAAAGCTCTGGTCGGATCAAGGGAGCAATTTCGTGGGAGCAAGGCCAGTACTCAAAGAGCTCTACCAGTTCCTGGCACGCATCGACAGAGAACAAGTACAAAAGAAAGCTGCAGAAGCTGGAACCGACTGGTCCTGGGTGTTTCACCCAGCTGATTCTCCTCACCGCAACGGAGCAGCCGAAGCGGCAGTTCGCATACTGAAGAAAGCGTTGAACAGCGTGGGAGAACAAGGAAACTTGACAGCTCTTGAGTTTCAAACACTGTTGTACCTAGCTGCCAACCTCTCGAATGAAAGGCCCATTGGAGCCAGAGCCCAGCTTCTGGACGAGAACATTGAAGTCATCACTCCGAACTCTCTCCTGCTGGGGCGTACTGGGCGCAGTGGAGACACCCAAGGGTTTGAGTCTCCAGCGTACCCTTTCGTCCGCTTAAGGGCGATTCAAAACGAAGTCAGCAAGTTCTGGAGAAGATGGAGCCAGCTGGCAGGGCCAGACTTGTTTATCCGGAAGAAATGGCACACCCCAGCTAGGAACGTTGCAGTAGGCGACCTAGTCTGGGTGGCTGACCAGAATGCTGTCAGAGGTCAGTTCCGACTCGGCAGGGTTGTGGAAGCATGTCCTGATCAGAAAGGTGTCGTCCGAGATGTAAAGGTGAAGACGTGCCAAAGCATCTCCTCTGGCACAGGCCGCTCCCGACGTGAACAGCATGTTGAGAGTTGCCCCACTACCACTCTCCACCGGGACGTTAGGAGATTGGTGGTCCTGCTACCAGTAGAGGAGCAGTAAACTGTGACAATTATCCCACCGCTGGTTGGTAGAGTACTTCAGAGGCTCCAGTTCTTACCTGCAGGTGCAGCTCGTGCGGCTATCGCTGGGCGGGACTGATGCATAAGTCCACCACCCTGTGGACTTGTGCAGCAGACCTGCTTAGGCGGTGATTGTACGCAGATGCATTCTTATGCGGGGGCTGGCAGCACGGAGGACGTCAACGACAGCACAGAGGACATCGACATGGATCATCCTTTTTTGTTTTGCATATGTTGTACCTGTAACCGGGCAATATGTAACTGCAACTTTATTTGATGGATGTGAATTTGTTTTCAGTGAGGTGAAACCTTGTGGTTGTATACTTTGTGTATCTATAGGTTGTTAGCGGTTTTCTTGGTCTTTACAGACAGAATACCGAGTGGGAGGTGTAGAGTTATATACTGCTTTCCCACCTAAACACCTACTTTTTCTTGATCATCAGTACCCTCTAGCGTCCTTTATTGGTACTGCATATTTTGCCACGGGCTGATTCTGATCACTTCCTGTTTAACGTAACAATTATTATTATATTGCAATGTTTCAGTATTATAAATGCTATCTAAGCAGGTAATTGTGTTGCATTATGATGTTATATGTTTTTTATATCCACTAGATTAATAACAAAATTCATATAAAGAATATGTATCTGGGGGCGATTGCATCATTTCCTGTGTGCATTTCCTATGTGGGGAAAACAACGGAGGGATCAGTAGCATTTCTGTTGTCCCAGAGGCAGCATCACATTGCGTCTCACTGAGAGAGGAAAACAGTTCATTTTGACAGCTTTAATGGACTGACGGTATGTTTAATCACCCACTGTTGTTTTGTTTTGCCAACTTTTGTATACTATACATTGTGTTGTTTACAACTGTGTGATTGATGCATGTTTTCCCCGTCGTTCTTTATGTTTTCTTCTTTTTAGGTTTTAATTACCTGCTGCTGCTGCCGATCGACTTGCTTGCAAACGCATGCTTCTAGTCAATTACTATTACTTGCGGGACTAAAAAGTTCTAGGCCTAACAAGGCAGACCGTTTTTTCTGTTGATTCAAACAAAAAGTGTGATTGTGAAACTGTTGTGAGTGTGTTTTCGTGACCCTGAAAATAAACGTTTTAAAGACACTAGTTTGGATTTTTGAAACAGATTTATGGTTTTAGGTAAATAGTAATGAATCAAAGGCCTGAGTAATAAAACATTAGTATCCATTAAAGCAGTTAGACCTTCCTGGGGTCAAATATGAAGGGTTTTCTCCTACCCACTAGGGGGCAGTGTCTTTTAGTTTAAGTGTTGTTTTGGGGTGAAGAGTCACGGCAGCCTTTTCTTTTATGATTATTGCCATGTTGACATTCTGAGCTGCACATTGCTTCGTTTGGGGAGTTGTACACTTGATACCAGTAAGTTTGCACTTTATTTAGTTTGTACTGCAATGTGGTTATTTTAGTAATGTGATTTCAGTTACTTTATTTTGTTTATGAGAACCAGACTGTTTACTTTAGTTTATGCCTTTGCCTTTGTGTTTGCAGGGCTTCTTCATCTCTGTCATTAAAGCAACTTAAAATTGACATTGAGGAGTGTATTTCTTCATGAAGAAGCCATGGTCGTCGTTGGATGCTCCGTCCCTGACTGCGCTTTCACCACGGAAGATGTGTCTGAGGCTCTGGCGATCGCTCTGTTGAATAACCATGGACTTGCCCACCAGAACGCACCACCTGCCGCTCCAGCCCAGACCCCTCCCCCTCAGGGCCCTAAACTGGACCGGCCTAAGGTTGACGTTGGCGTGTCTATTGAGGAATGGAACGTATTCATCCGTCGCTGGGAGGTCTTCCGCACCGGCTCTGGCATTGGGGATGCTCAGGCCCCATTTCAGTTGTTTCAATGTGCCGGGCCTGAACTTGGTGACAGCCTGTTGAAAGCCAATCCCAATGTCACCTCAGAGACTTTGCCCGCTCTCATCGCCGCTATGCGTTCCCTGGCAGTCATACCAGTGGCCACATGTGTACTACGCACTGAGCTGCTTCAACTACGTCAGGAGCGTGATGAGACATTTCGTGCTTTCAGTGCCAGGGTGCGGGGCAAAGCGGAGACCTGCGCCTACGTCACGGTATGTGGGTGTGGCCTGCATGTGGACTATACCGACCATATTATCCGCGATGTGCTCATCAATGGAATTTATGACTCAGACATACGACGTGAGACACTGGGGATAGCTGACATCCTGAGCAAGCCTGTTAATGACGTTGTTGCACTGGTTGAGAACAAAGAGATGGCTCGTAACGCTCTCCCATCGTCGGCCCTGTCGGCTGTATCATCATTCCAGCGCTTAAAGAAAGGCCCGCAGCCGAACCCCGCCCCGACCTCAGCCCCAGGCCCGGCCGACAAGGCGAGAGTGGCGTCGTGTCCAGAGTGTAAGGGCGCCTTTAATGTCTTCACAGAGGGGCCTCGTGGATGGAACACCAAGCCTCATCAGCTTTGTATTGACTGTTATAGGGCCCGCCGACGCAAGAAACGACAACAGCCGTCCACGAGCAGTCACCAGGCCGCCATGGAGTTTGAGCCGATCTCCCAGAACTCATCTATTCAGTCCAATGTTCGCCCTGGCCGACGTCGCAGGGGCCATGTTAAAGGGCCTGTCAGGCTCGAGCACCACATTTTTTCTAAGGGCGAATGGAGGCGAGCCAGGATGAGGGACCACCCCCGTGCACTGATCACCATCTCTGTTGACAGGCCGGTCGGACTGAGTGACAGCCCTACTGACCGAGGCTCGGCCAACATGGCCAGGGTGTCTGCCATTGCGGACACTGGTGCGCAGTCGGACCTTTGGTCCTTGGAGGAGTTCCTTGCCTGCGGCTTCTCACGTGATGTCCTGCGTCCTGTCCGCCTCAGCATGTCGGCCGCCAACCGCTCCCCCATAGCTGTTGAGGGCGCATTCTTCGCCAAGCTCTCAACAGCCTCCAGCAGCGGTGGGGTGTCATCCTGCCGTTCCATGGTCTACGTGAGCAGTTCGGTCCAAGCCATGTACCTGTCCTATGATTCGCTGCTCAACCTTGGCCTCCTGCCCATGAACTTTCCCTCGGGTGACGTTGGTGTGGATCCTGTGGATGAGCGTGTGCCTGACACCCCTTGCACGCCTTACCTTCCTTTGTCGATCCATGCTATAAGGGCCACCAACGGCGGCTGCACCGACCAGAGTGACACCCATGGTGCCCAATGCTCATGTCCCCAGCGTGCAGTCCCCCCACCACGCCCTGCGACCCTACCGTTTCCCTGCACACCGGAGAACAATGGCCGGATGAAGGACTGGCTGCTCCAGAGATACGCCTCATCCACATTCAACACCTGCCCTCATCGAGCATTGCCGTGCATGGAGGGGCCGCCCATCGAAATACACGTGGACCCTGCGGCCACGCCGAAAGCATGCCACACCGCGGCCGTGGTGCCTCTGCACTGGCAGCAGAGGGTCCACGATGACCTCCTCCGTGACGAGGCCCTTGGTGTCATTGAACGTGTGCCGTATGGTGAACCTGTGGCGTGGTGTCATCGTATGGTGGTGACTCGAAAGCATGATGGTACGCCCCGCAGGACTGTGGACCTCTCGCCTCTCAACAAGTTCTGCCAGCGTGAGACTTTCGCCTCAGAGTCTCCGTTCCACCTTGCTCGCCGTATACCGAAAGGCACCTGGAAGACTGTCACGGACGCCTGGAACGGCTACCACAGTGTGCCCCTGCGTGAGTCTGATCGTCATCTGACCACCTTTATCACACCCTTTGGCCGCTGGCGCTATACTAGGGCACCGCAGGGTTTCCTGTCGTCGGGGGATGGCTACAACCGCCGTTTTGATGCTGTCCTCTCAGACTATGAGCGCAAAGAACGTTGTGTCGACGACACCATCCACTACGACACTGACCTGGAGCAGCACTGGTGGAGAACCATTGACTTTCTGACACGTGTCGGCCGGTCAGGCATTGTATTGAACCCAGATAAGTTCCAGTTTGCAGAGAGGGAGGTTGATTTCGCTGGCTTCAGGGTGTCAGACGCGACCATCGAGCCTCTCCCCAAGTACTTGGATGCTATCCGGGACTTCCCTGCTCCAGAATCCACGACAGATATTAGGAGTTGGTTCGGCCTCGTCAACCAGGTGTCCAACTACGCCCAGTTGCGCGACACGATGGCTCCATTCAAGCCGTTTCTCAGCCCGCGCTGTAAGTTCTCGTGGTCGCCTGAACTGGAGGCAGCTTTCCAGTCGTCTAAGTGTGCGATTGTTGAGGCGATCCGTGAGGGTGTGGAGATCTACGACATGCAAAAACGCACCTGCCTCCGTCCCGACTGGTCCAGGCGTGGCATTGGTTACTTCCTGCTCCAGCAGCATTGCAGCTGTGCCTCTGGCATTCCGGACTGTTGCCCGGGTGGATGGCGGATCACCCTGGCCGGCTCACGCTTCTTGTCCTCAGCCGAGCAACGCTACGCAGCCATTGAGGGCGAGGCCCTGGCCGTGGCCTGGGGTCTGGAGCAGACGCGTTACTTTACGCAGGGATGTGACAACCTCGTTGTTGTGACTGACCACAAGCCCCTGGTGAAGATTTTCGGTGACCGCACCCTGGATGAGATAACAAACTCTCGCCTGTTCAGACTCAAGCAGCGTACCCTCCCATGGCGCTTCGACATCGTTCACCTGCCAGGCAAGAGTAACCATGCCGCTGATGCCACCTCCAGGCATCCTTCCCCCTCTGGCTCAACGGATTGCCTCTCTCTGGGCCTGCCGGGCGTGCCTGATGACGTGGAATCCGCGCACATGGCTTCCATCCGCAGTGACGCGCAGGAGCTCGGGGCCATCTCTTGGTCCCTCCTTGCGCAGGAGACGGCGGCTGATGTATGTCTTGGACGCCTTCTGTACCTGATCGAGCATGAGGATAGAGTCGACGCGAATGACCCTGCCCTGGCAAGTCTGTCACCGATCTGTGAGTCCGTCTACGCACAGGATGGTGTCCTATTGTACTGTGATCGCGTCCTAGTCCCTCCCTCACTTCGTGACAGAGTACTTCGGAGCCTCCATGCCGCCCACCAGGGGATCTCAGCGATGGAGCAGTACGCCCGCGCCATAGTCTACTGGCCTGGTATGTCAGAGGACATCCGCGCTACCAGGTACCGGTGTGCGGACTGTAACCGCAATGCGCCGTCACAGGCGGCCACGCCCCCTCTGCCGTCCCCGCCACCGTCCACCCCGTTTGAGGCTGTGTTTGCTGACTTTTTTGACTATGGGGGGCGCCACTATCTGGTTATCGGGGATCGACTTTCTGGCTGGGTCGAGATCTTGTGTTCTACTGCAGGTACTGATTTGGGGGGCTCAGCCGGCCTGGTTCACCACCTCCGTGCGTTCTTTGGAACCTTTGGTGTGCCAGCAGAGCTCTCTAGCGATGGTGGGCCGGAGTTCATGGCTGGCCAGACGCAGGACTTCCTCCGCTTGTGGGACGTCCGTCATCGTGTGTCCTCTGTTGCTTTCCCGCAGTCGAATGGGAGAGCTGAAGTTGCGGTTAAGACTGCGAAGCGTCTCCTGATGTCCAACACTGGTCCGACCGGCAGTCTCGATCATGACCGCTTTCTGCGTGCCATTATACAGTTGCGCAACACGCCTGACCCCGACTGCAACCTCTCACCGGCGCAGATTATTTATGGTCGCCCACTTCGTGGTTCGTTGTCCTTCGTCAATAGGCTTGAGAAGTTCTCGGACCCTCGTGTCAGGCCTCTCTGGCGCCAGGCATGGGCGGCGAAGGAGGACGCCCTTCGCACCCGGATGTCCCGTACCACCGAGTCACTCAGGGCTCACTCGAGGCCGCTCCGTCCCCTGGCGCTTGGTGAGAGGGTGTTCCTTCAGAACCAGCAAGGGCCAAGCCCTAACAAGTGGGACAGGTCGGGAGTGGTGGTGGAGTCACTTGGACACGATCAGTATCGGGTTAAGGTGGATGGATCGGGACGATTGACTTTGCGCAACAGGCGCTTCCTCCGTGGCTACACCCCGGCCGCCCCTTGTGCCCTGCAGCAGCCTGCGACGCAGTTGCCTCCACCCACGGTCCTGGAGCATCAGCCTCTGCCTGCCCGCCCGGACCCGGTGTTGCCCCAGGGGGCTGTCCAGCAGTTGGAGGATGGGCCCCGTGACGACGGGTTGGGCTCATCCGTTCTGGCGCCGTCTGACGGGGCGGTCTCTGACCTCGGATTCCAGGGTGACCCTGCTCCCTTTCGTCTTGGGTCCCAGGGCGATCCGGGTCCCCCTGGCGTCGTCCCGGGCTCGTCCCTTCAGGTGTCTCAGTCGCCTCAGCCCCCGTCCCTATCTGCACGGCCGCGTCGTACTAGGAAGCCGCCTAGGCACTACGAGCCTGAGACTGGGCGCTGGACGCTCGATTGAGTCCTTTAACCTATTTCTGTTCATAGCTTTCCGGACTGGGGGGGATGAAGGGTTTTCTCCTACCCACTAGGGGGCAGTGTCTTTTAGTTTAAGTGTTGTTTTGGGGTGAAGAGTCACGGCAGCTTTTTCTATTTATGATTATTGCCATGTTGACATTCTGAGCTGCACATTGCTTCGTTTGGGGAGTTGTACACTTGATACCAGTAAGTTTGCACTTTATTTAGTTTGTACTGCAATGTGGTTATTTTAGTAATGTGATTTCAGTTACTTTATTTTGTTTATGAGAACCAGACTGTTTACTTTAGTTTATGCCTTTGCCTTTGTGTTTGCAGGGCTTCTTCATCTCTGTCATTAAAGCAACTTAAAATTGACATTGAGGAGTGTATTTCTTCAGAATAGTCAAGTAACCAAAAAAGAGTGAATGATTGGTCAGAACAATTTGGCAATTAGAATTTAATAAAGAGTGAAAGACTAAAAAACCGGGACAACTATGACATCACTGTGACATCACTATGACCAGTGTTGGGTATCGTTACTTTATAAACTAACGACGTTAGGTTATTGACTACTGCCCCCTAAAACTAATCTCGTTAAGTTACAAGTTACTTTCTATAAAAAGTAACGTAATAGATTATTTTCCGTTATTTTCCGTTCCTGAACACAATTAAAATACTCCTTTTCTCTTTGTTTTTAACGTATGCACAATTTAGTTGCATTGTATTACCAGTGCATGAGTCGCACTCCACGTTGCGCACATGAATCACCACCACCACCGACAAGGACAACGACAACTGTACTGACACCATGTCACCCACTATGAACTAGGTTGCTACAAAGTAGGCTATGCATCTCAGATGTACAGTAAGCCTACAGACAATATTATGTTGTACGCGGTACAACCAGTCAGAGATGATGCCCTCTCCATGCTGCACGGCGGCAACAACAAAACAACCAGCTCCTGCAGGCTTCTCAACTGACCATCGTAACCCAGCCTATGAACTAGACAGTAGTCTATATAAGACAAGGCACGGCGGCCAAACAATGAATTAAACATTACTCACCTATTAACGCAGCCAGAGGATGTACTATGGTTTGTGTTAATCCAACAGTGTACGGCGTCATTGTTTACAACTTCAGCAAGTCGCGCCTAGAGCAGCTGCTTCACTACGCAAGCAGCCAGCAGACTTCCTCTTTCTTCCTTTTCAAAATAAAAGATTCATACTAGAGTATAACTAGACACTAGCTAGACAGTAGGTTTACTTTTATTTCTTAGGCGAACTTACAGGATGTGCAGACAGAAAATGTAAACTACGCACATCACTCACAGAAGTAAGGACGCGCAGTCGGCTTATTCTACACTAACAGAAGGAGGAATATAGGCTACAACACCGGGCAGTCTCATCTCAAGAAAATGAATTGAGACGAACTATAGTAACGAGTTACTTTTTTGGAAATGTAACTAAGTAACTAACTACTAAATTGCAAAAATAACTCGTTAGGTTACTCCGTTACTAATGAAACTAATCTGATTACGTAACGTCGTTATTGATAACGGCGTTATCCTCATCACTGACTATGACATCACTATGATATCACTGTGACATCACTATGACGTCACTGTGACATCACTATGACATCACTGTGACATCACTATGACATCACTGTGACATCACTATGACATCACTATGACGTCACTGTGGCATCACTTTGACATCACTACGACATCACTATGACATCACTATGACATCACTATGACATCACTGTGGCATCACTATGACATCACAATGACATCACTGTGACATCACTGTGACATCACTATGACATCACTATGACATCACTGTGGCATCACTATGACATCGCTATGACTCACTATGGGTGAAAAAATGGGTTACAAAATTCTGGGTTAATTTATATATACTGTAGCTTGTTGAAAGTGTTTGGCCTTTGTGACCTTTTGCCACATTTCAGGCTTCAAACATAAAGATATAAAACTGTATTTTTTGTGATGAATCAACAACAAGTGGGACACAATCATGAATTGGAAGAAAATGTATTGGATATTTCAAACTAACCCTAACCCTAACAAAAACAAGAAAAAATGGGTGTGCAAAGTTATTCAGGTACCTTACGTTAAATGCTTTTGTTTTTGCTCCCATTTTTCATGAGATGGACTTAAAGATCTAAAATTCATTCCAGATACCCAATATTACCATTTCTCTCACACATTGTTCACAAATCTGTCTAAATGTGTGATACTGAGCACTTCTGTTTTGTTAAGATAATCCATCCCACCTCACAGGTGTGTCACATCAAGATGCAGATGTGACATCATGGTTAGTGCACAGGTGTGCCTTAGACTGTCACAATAAAAGGACACCCTGAAATGTGCATTTTGTTGCTTTATTGTGGATCTGGGGAGTCAGAACCAGTCAGTATCTGGTGTGATCATCACCATTTGCCTCATGCAGTGCAACATCATCTTCTTCACATGGAGTTTATCAGATTGTGGAATGTTGGTCCACTCCTCTTCAATGGCTGTGTGAAGTTGCTGGATATTAGTGGGAACTGATACATACTGTCAAAATAATAATAGTAATATTGTGTATCTGGAATGAATTTTAGTTCTTTAAGTCCATCTCATGAAAAATGGGAACGAAAAAGGTATTGCGCTTGTATTTTTGTTGATTATATTCTGTATATATTCCCTGGCAGGAAGAGGAGGACGAGGAAGAGGACGAGGCTGAAGATGATGATGATGATGATGATGAAGATGATGAGCAGATGGCAGCGGTTACCGCGGCATCGGCGGCGGTGGCGGGAGCCAAGGAGGAAGGGGCGGAGCCTCAGATAGAGGAGTACTCAGAGTACTCTGTGGACTCAGCTACATACCAGAGCCCTGGAGACTACAACCACGCTAACGAGCAAAACCCTGGGGACTACAACCACGCTAACGACCAGAGCCCTGGGGACTACCTGGACCCTTTTTACCAAAGCAAGGGACCAGCGGAGGGCCGCAAGGCCACGCTTTCAGCACCACAGGCCAGAGGAGACAGCTGTAAGACTGTCTGTCTGTCTGTCTGTCTGTCCAACCTGGTCTCACATATTTAAATGGCTAGCTTCGTGCTATGTGTAAGACAAGGGGGGTAGCTAGCTTCATGCCATGTGTAAGACAGGGGGAGGCAGCTAGCTTCATGCCATGTGTAAGACAGGGGAGGTAGCTAGCTTCATGCCATGTGTAAGACAGGGGAGGCAGCTAGCTTCATGCCATGTGTAAGACAGGGGGAGGCAGCTAGCTTCATGCTATGTGTAAGACAGGGGGAGGTAGCTAGCTTCATGCCATGTGTAAGACAGGGGAGGCAGCTAGCTTCATGCCATGTGTAAGACAGGGGGGAGTAGCTAGCTTCGTGCTATGTGTAAGACAGGTGGAAGTAGCTAGCTTCATTTACATTTACATTACATTTTCTATGACAAAAAGTACATTTACTAGCATCTGGTTCCACAGAACTGTTGAAAAAGTCATGCAAGATCACAACCCTCTCTCTCTCTGTGTGTCTCTGTGTGTCTCTGTGTCTCTCGCCCCTCAGTGCCCACCCCTCCCCACCCCACAGACGGTGTGGACGTTTACTTTGAGATGCCATCTGGAGACGACAACGAACATGCATCGTTCCTGAGAGCCAAGATGTTCCTGGAGGAGAGACGCATGAAACGCATCAATGAGGTGAGACAGGTAGAGAGAGAAATAGAGCATGAAACGCATCAACGAGGTGAGACAGGTAGAGACAGCATGAAACGCATCAACGAGGTGAGACAGGTAGAGAGAGAGAGAGACGGCATGAAACGTATCAACGAGGTGCGACAGGTAGAGAGAGAGAGACGGCATGAAACACATCAATGAGGTGAGACAGGTAGAGAGAGAGAGAGAGAGAGAGAGAGAGAGAGAGAGAGAGAGAGAGACGGCATGAAACGCATCAATGAGGTGAGACAGGTAGAGAGAGAGAGACAGCATGAAAGGCATCAACGAGGTGAGACAGGTAGAGAGAGAGAGACAGCATGAAAGGCATCAACGAGGTGAGACAGGTAGAGAGAGAGAGACAGCATGAAACGCATCAATGAGGTGAGACAGGTAGAGAGAGAGAGAGACGGCATGAAACGCATCAATGAGGTGAGACAGGTAGAGAGAGAGAGACAGCATGAAACGCATCAATGAGGTGAGACAGGTAGAGAGAGAGAGAGAGAGAGAGAGAGAGAGAGAGAGACGGCATGAAACACATCAATGAGGTGAGACGGGTAGAGACAGCATGAAACGCATCAATGAGGTGAGACAGGTAGAGAGAGAGAGACAGCATGAAAGGCATCAACGAGGTGAGACAGGTAGAGAGAGAGAGACAGCATGAAACGCATCAATGAGGTGAGACAGGTAGAGAGAGAGAGACAGCATGAAAGGCATCAACGAGGTGAGACAGGTAGAGAGAGAGAGACAGCATGAAAGGCATCAACGAGGTGAGACAGGTAGAGAGAGAAAGAGAGCATGAAACGCATCAATGGGGTGAGACAGGTAGAGAGAGAGAGACAGCATGAAACGCATCAATGAGGTGAGACAGGTAGAGAGAGAGAGACAGCATGAAACACATGTGTCCATATAAGGAGTGTTTCTACAGTGACAGTAACATGTGATTCTCCATCTACAGATCATGAAGGAATGGGCAGAGGCTGACAACCAGTCCAAGAACCTTCCACGCTCTGACCGCCAGGCCCTCAATGAGGTGAGGACCCTAACCCCTATACCCTAAACCCTAAACCCTATACCCCTAACCCCCTCAATCTGACCGCCAGGCCCTCAATGAGGTGAGGACCCTAACCCCTATACCCTAAACCCTAAACCCTAACCCCTAAACCCTAATCCTTAACCCCTAACCCCTAACCCCTAAACCCTAAACCTTAACTCCTAACCCCTAAACCCTAATCCTTAACCCCTCACTCAGACCTCCAGGCCCTCAATGAGGTGAAGACCCTAAACCCTAACCCCTAAACCCTAACCCCTAACCCCTAGCCCCCCTGCTCCCACCGTCTCAACAAGGCCAGCAGAACATCAATCATTTCTCGACTGCGACTACTGCTGTGAGCCTTTTTAAAAAGGTTGTGACCATTTTCTAAAACCTAATTGGTTGCAGCGTTCCTAAAACGGTTGCAAACATTTTTGAAACGTTTGTGACCTTTAAAGGGTTGCGATCTCTTTATTGTCAGAATGGTCTGACTGTAGATGTGTGTTCTCTCTCTCTTTAATACAGAGTTTTGTCTGAATGGTCTGACTGTAGATGTGTTCTCTCTCTCTCTCTCTCTCAGCACTTCCAGTCGGTCCTGCAGACGTTAGAGGAGCAGGTAGCAGGAGAGAGACAGAGGCTGGTGGAGACTCACCTGGCCAGAGTGGTGGCAACGCTGAATAACAACCGTAGACTGGCTCTGGAGAGCTACCTGACGGCTGTCCAGACCACACCTCCACAGGTAAACAGACCACACCCCTAACCACACCCCTACACCCACTGGCCCTGGAGAGCTACCTGACGGCTGTCCAGACCACACCTCCACAGGTAAACAGACCACACCCCTGACCACACCCCTAACCACACCCCTAACCACACCCCACACAACGCTGAATAACAACCGTAGACTGGCCCTGGAGAGCTACCTGACCGCTGTCCAGACCACACCTCCACAGGTAAACCACGCCCACCTGGGTAAACCACACCCCCACACAGTTAACCACACCCACTGGCCCTTGAGAGCTACCTGACCGCTGTACAGGCCACACCTCCTCATGTAAAACCACACCCCCACAGGTAACCACACCCCCACAGTAACCACACCCCCACAGTAACCACACCCCCACAGTAACCACACCCCCACAGTAACCACACCCCCACAGTTAAGCCACGCCCCCACAGTAACCACACCCCCACAGTAACCACACCCCCACAGGTAACCACACCCCCACAGGTAACCACACCCCCACAGTAACCACACCCCCACAGTAACCACACCCCCACAGTTAAGCCACGCCCCCACACACAGCGTTGAATGATGTCAGTATGGTAGATCATGTTAATGACTGACTCATCACTGCCCCCTTGCAGCCGGACAGAGTACTGCAGTATGGTAGATCATGTTAATGACTGACTCATCACTGCCCTCTTGCAGCCAGACAGAGTACTGCAGTATGGTAGATCATGTTAATGACTGACTCATCACTGCCCTCTTGCAGCCGGACAGAGTACTGCAGGCTCTGAAGCGTTACATGGCAGCGGAGCAGAAAGACAGACGACACACACTGAGACACTACCAACACATCGAAGCTGTAGACCCTACCAAGGCTGAACAGATGAAGTTCCAGGTTAGTGTGACCTACCAAGGCTGAACAAATGAAGTTCCAGGTTCCAGGCCTGTTCGGGTTTGGTCCAGGTCGCCCCCCCCATGCCTATGTGTAGATCTGCCCCTGATACTCAGTGGTCATGTGATTGGTCATGTGATGTGATTCTTCCAGGTATACACTCACCTCCATGTGATTGAAGAGAGAATGAACCAGAGTTTGGCTTTGCTCTACAAGGTTCCTGTTCTGGCTGAGGAGCTGCACCAGGACATACGTATGTACAGCTTTGTGTTCATGTATTCACATACAGTATCTATACAAGGAGAATTCCACACCAAAACACATTGGGCATCAATCTACCTTGATTCCTGTCACATGATTCATAATGTCCTTGATTTTTGTCACAGATGTTCCATTTTCTACATTTCACCATGAGGTCTCCCTCCCTCCAATGCAGTCTTTAATCTAATGTGGATATTTTTGTGAATCCAAACTTTTTTTTTCCACACATCACATTTTAATAGTATACAGATAAACACGCTTGAATTTTATGTCACTGTGGGGCAGACTTTACATGTAATCCCAGAGATAATCTATTCCTCCTCCTCTCCTCCCTTCTGCCACTCTCTTCTCCAATCACTCCGGTTGATTGAGCTACTAAAATACACACATTAGAATAAAGACAATTTTCGCCAATGCAAACTACA
>CM076967.1:57930168-57942668 GCA_039105355.1 Benthosema pterotum
GTTCCTGTCTGCGTTTTGGGCAGTGTGTGTTCAGTGGTGTCAGCTCTAATCACAGTTTAATCTTAACAATGTGTTTGTGTTCAGTGGTTTCAGCTCCAGTCACAGACTACGACTATCCCACCTCCGACAGAGGCCCCGCCTACGAATACGAAGACAAGGTATGCAATTTAATTCAAGTCAATTCAATTTTATTAGTGTCCCCCAAGGGAAGAAACGTCAGGGATATGGTGGAACGTTGTTATGTAATGGTTTGTCTCTGTCAGTCATAATGATGCAATGATTCATAATGTGTTTATCTCCTTTCAGATTAACAGTGATGATGTCATAATGATGTCATAATGATGTCATAATGTTTTATCTCCTTTCAGATTAACAGCTCAGTGATGATGTCATAAGATGTCATAATGATGTCATAATTATGTCATAATGATGTCATAATGTTTTATCTCCTTTCAGATTAACAGCTCAGTGGAACTCAAACAACTGGTTTATAAAACTCCGGAGATCCAAAGAGATGAACTGGTGAGTTTCACCTTGTTGACAGTAGAGATGTCTGATGAGTTTCACCTTGTTGACACTAGAGATGAACTGGTGAGTTTCACCTTGTTGACAGTAGAGATGTCTGATATACACTTTTTTTCTTTTACTGATATCTCAATATTGTCCATCTCTTAATTTCTGATACCAATATCAACCGATACTGATATATGCAGGCTTTTGTGGTGGATAATAGGATAATAGGAGCTTCCCCCCCCCCCCCCCCCCCCCCAAACAGACCAACAGCACATGCACCAAGGCCCGCCCCCACTCTATCATAACTGGAGGAAGATTCCTCATATATGTTTTCCCTGATTGTGTGGCTTTATACATACTGTATATGTAAATGGTGTTTTACCCATTTACATGTATACAGTATATGGTATGGGTGCGGCTTCATCGGCCGTGGCGCACCCATACCATTTTCAGTTCCAGGACTTTTATTAGTCAAGTAAAGCATCAATAATAACATCAGTTGTTGTTGAAGTTGCAACAGACACACAGCATGCATAAAGCTAAAGGTCTGACTCAGAGAGATTTCTGTTTTCAATGATGAAATGCTGTTGGTTTAGTGGTGACTGGTGACACAGCTGTAGTTAGTCATTTTAACTATAGGCTAATTTGAACCGTTCTGTCTCCTGTGGTTTCCATAGTAACCGTTCTGCTTCCTGTGGTTTCCATAGCAACCGTTCTGTTTCCTGTGGTTTCCATAGCAACCAGATGCCCTGGAGACCTTCAACCGCGGTGCCATGGTGGGACTGCTGGTTGTGGCCGTGGCCATCGCCATGGTGATGGTGATCAGCCTCCTATTGGTCCGTAGGAAGCCCTACGGAACCATCAGCCATGGGATCGTTGAGGTAACGTCACCTTGTATTCCCCAGCCATGGGATCATTGAGGTAACATAACCTTGTATTCCCCAGCTATGGGATCGTTGAGGTAATGTCACCTTGTAATTCCCCAGCCATGGGATCGTTGAGGTAATGTCACCTTGTAATTCCCCAGCCATGGGATCGTTGAGGTAATGTCACCTTGTAATTCCCCAGCCATGGGATCATTGAGGTAACGTCACCTTGTAATTCCCCAGCCATGGGATCATTGAGGTAACATCACCTTGTAATTCCCCAGCCATGGGATCATTGAGGTAACGTCACCTTGTAATTCCCCAGCCATGGGATCGTTGAGGTAACGTCACCTTGTAATTCCCCAGCCATGGGATCGTTGAGGTAATGTCACCTTGTAATTCCCCAGCCATGGGATCATTGAGGTAACGTCACCTTGTAATTCCCCAGCTATGGGATCATTGAGGTAACGTCACCTTGTAATTCCCCAGCTATGGGATCATTGAGGTAACGTCACCTTGTAATTCCCCAGCTATGGGATGTTGGAGGTGATGTCACCTTTTATTCCCCGGCCATGGGATCTTGGAGGTTTAACACAAGCAGGACTGGGAATGCAAATACTCCTATTAAGACTGTAACTCTTGGGTCTCTGAGACCCATAAAAACCTCAGCCATTCTCTCCCCTTAAGAGTTCACACCTCCATGCCCAGAGCAGCTCTATTGTTCCAGCTAATGGATCATTTACATTCCAAGTGACAAAGGTTTGAGGATCAGTGGGGGAGGAGGGTGACGACGGGTCCACAGGACCCACAATGACCAGTCATGGAAGGTAGAATCACTTCTAAATTCATATTTATAAATTATTACAGACGAAAAGAAAAACGGAGATGACTTGAATGGCATATTTAGGAAAAGTCACGGAAGGGGAACTTTTTCAGACCATCACAGGCAGAGAAAATCCACTTCAAAATCTCAAAAAGGGGTCCTCACGACCCCTTAGTCTTTCTAGTGTTAAATTGCCAATAGCATCAGGTCTGGCACTCCTTCATCTACTGTCGTGGTTTCCAAAATAAATCTCTTTTATTATTAGAACAATTCACTCCATGTCCATGACATAAATGTGACATGTAGATGACAACATTATCTGACAGAGATAATGTTGTGATGGTAATACAGATGATTATGATGAAATAATGATGTTCAAACATCATGGTTTATACCAGAGGTTTTCAACCAGTGGTCCCTGAGAGGGTTCCAGGTGGTCCCTGAGAGGGTTCCAGGTGGTCCCCAGACTAAATGATGGAAGGTTGGTTAACCAGATGTAACTCTCTGAGAGCTTCAAGAGTTAAAATATTCATCATGTGAATTATCCCAAGTCTACACAACTAGAGAATGTAGAAGATTAATGGTCATTTTGATCTGTATGTTGGACTGTTTGGTTTCTCCAAATCCAGCCTGGAATTGTGGACAAAAGCAAAATAAATCTTTAGTTTTGGGGTCTGTGGGGCTAAAATGTCATCAAATGATGGTCCCCTGTGGCTCAAATTCTGAATAAATAGTGGACCCTGGTATGAAAAAGGTTGAAAACCACTGGTCTAGCCTCAAAGTACTATGATCCCCAGAAACACTGGTCTGATATGTATAACCTTTATAACCTGTGTGTGTGTGTGTGTGTGTGTGTGTGTGTGTGTGTGTGTGCGTGTGTGTGTGTGCGTGCGTGCGTGCGTGCGTGTGTGTGTGTGTGTGTGTGTCCAGCAGGTTGACCCCATGCTGACCCCAGAGGAGCGTCAGCTCAACAAGATGCAGAACCACGGCTATGAGAATCCAACCTACAAGTTCTTCGAACAGATGAACTGAGGGGGAGGAGCCACGACTCTGGCCACGCCCCCATTGGCTGACTGCTCTGCAGGCTCACGCCCACACACCCAATCACTTTAGTTCCCCCCCTAAGCCCCGCCCCCTCCCGCCTCCCTATGATGATGTATTTATTTATGGTGCAATTTGCGACGTTCAAATAATTAAAGGGGAAGTCCACTCATTCACAGTTTTACTATCGTGGAGGAAAGTTCTAGGAATGCTGAAAATGTGGAGATTTAAACAACTCCAATGACAGTAAAATGTTGATAATTAGTGGAATTCCCCTTTAAGTTGATTTTGAGGGGGGTGGGGCCACATTTCAAGGCCCCGCCCACTGTACAGTAAACAACCAATCGTGAATCACCATCATCATCATCACCATTTATGGAATGTGAACAAACAGGATATGACATCATCAGGTCATGTCAACTTCTGCTTTAAACAAAACAAAACAAAAAAATACATCCTTTATTTTCATCATAATTGTTTAGTGTATAATCCCACAGGGGGCGCTAACACTCTCCTTTATTACACAGCTTGCTTTGAACGCATGATTCTGATTGGTTCATCCCTGAATTATTTCTGGATAACAGAACGGTCCTTTACCAAACCCTCCGAGAAGCTGCTGGACTTACTGCTGTTTATAATGTGTTTACAACATGTTTACAACATGTTTACAACATGTAAACAACTGTTTACAGCTGTTTACAACATGTAAACAACTGTTTACAACATGTAAACAACTGTTTACAGCTGTTTACAACATGTAAACAACATGTAAACAACTTTTTACAGCTGTTTACAACATGTAAACAAGATGTAAACAACTGTTTACAACATGTAAACAATGTAAACAAGATGTAAACAACTGTTTACAACATGTAAACAAGATGTAAACAACTGTAAGCAACATGTAAACAACATGTAAACAACATGTAAACAACTGTTTACAGCTGTTTACACATGTAGACAACATATAAACATCTGTTTACAACATGTAAACAACATGTAAACAACTGTTTACAACATGTAAACAAGTGTTTACATCATGTAAACAACATGTAAACAACTGTTTGCAACATGTAAACAACATGTAAACAACATGTAAACAACTGTTTGTAACATGTAAACAACATGTTTACAACATGTAAACAACATGTAAACAACATGTAAACAACATGTAAACAACATGTAAACAACTGTTTGTAACATGCAAACAACATGTAAACAATCTGTAAACAGCTGTTTACAACATGTAAACAACTGTTTACAACATGTAAACAACATGTAAACAACATGTAAACAACTGTTTGTAACATGTAAACAACATGTAAACAACCTGTAAACAGCATGTTTACAACATGTAAACAACTGTTTACATCATGTAAACAACATGTAAACAACTGTTTACATCATGTAAACAACATGTAAACAACATGTTTTCAACTAACATGTAAACAACAAACAACCTGTAAACAGCTGTTTACAACATGTAAACACAGACATAACATCATGAACATTTACACGCTGCTCTAGAAACGTTTACTGTAAACAGTGCTAAGTAGACAGAGCAGTAAACCTCCTGTCATTACCTTTAACTCATTACCAGACAGCAGACATTCTTATGGAATACATTAGTTAACTTTACATCAGTTAGGAAATACCTTGTTTGGTTTTGTTGTGTTTTAGGTCCATTTATTAGTTTATGTGTTTAGTAGTTGTGTAATCAGCAGGATAATATCTGGTCCAGATGGTCATTATCAGGGATATAATTCATTTTAATCTCCTGACAGTGACCAGATATTCCACAATGTTCTTTCGTTAGCAATGTGTTGTCTAAACGCAGCGCATTCATAGCGCCTCCTTGTGTTTAGCTCCCTCTAGTGGTCAGAAATGGATACTACTGGAAAATCACATCTCTGTAAGATGAGATGAAACAAAAAAAAGAAATGCTATATATATTTTTGACGCTGGTAAACCAGACTAACATTTCCGTCAGGGTTGTTGACGAGCTAAACTCCCCACCGTTAACACAACCACCAAAGTAGAGACGTTGAGGAGAACGCGCAGCTTCGGTACGCTCTGTTAATAATGTAACGCTAACGTTAGCCTAGCATAGACGTTCCGGATGTAAACGTGGGCGGAGTCGTGTTCGTTTGCGCTGTCTTCAATCACAACAAGCTCTCAGCGCTTCGTAACGGAAACTCACTCTATTCAAACAGAACCAAAACATTCGCTTAGAACTTGTCAAAAAACGACAAGGAAAATGATGTTTTTTTTAACGTGACACGTTTTATTTATTCAGTGTTTCGACGTTTTATAAACGATTATAATCCGTGGCTTCTTCTTGGGAGAGTTATAGGATGAAAATGTACCAAATACTTTTTGTTGAGTTAATTTAGTGAATGATAAAAGATTTACTTTTTTCCTTCAACTGATAACTAAAGACATAAATAATAAAACTAAATAAGGGTGTGTGTAAAGAGAAGATTTAAATTGGCAGCATGACGGTGTGTGTTACGACGTGTTGTTCAACTTTCTCCCTTTTTAAAGAGTCACGAAAAAAATAATGTTGCCGATCAAAAATGTACAATGTAAATAATAACCTTAAGTAAAATTAATCCTACCTATAGCACTAGATAGACGTTTCTATGATTAATTTGCATTGATGTAACTGAATAATACATAGAAGAAAAAAAACTGTAAAAAATTTAAAACGAAACAAACAAAAAAAAAACAAGTAAAGAACTCGAAGTAAAAAGCGTTCCACATTGTGCTGTTTTCCGGAGAGGGAGAGAAGAACATTTTCTCCTGTTCATGGCTGATTGAAAACGGACTGTTGCAAAAACCAGCACAAGACTAAAAACGACACAGTAAAAAACTTCTGACTGAATGTATTTTAGCTAGAGATTCCATGTCCTTTTCATCACTATATCCATATATGTTCGTTCACTAGTTGGTTAGTTCATTTATTTTATACCAGGGGTTTTCAACAGGTGGTCTTGGGTCCACCAGTGGTCCTTGAGAGGGTTCCAGGTGGTCCCCAGCTAAGTTGGTTAACCAGATGTAGCTCTTGAGAATGTAAAAATGAAACCAAATGGACCCTTGCGGGTCCATTTGGTTTCATTTTTACACCCTCAAGAGTTAAAATATTCATCATCTGAATTTGCCATTTTGGAATGTATGTTATGCTTGTTTTGTTTCCCAAATCCAGTCTGGAATTGTGGACAAAAGGAAAATAAATCTTTAGTTTTGGGGTCTGTGGGGCTAAAATATCCTCAAACGGTGGTCCATGGCTCAAATCCTGAATAAATGTTGGTCCCTGGAGTCAAGAAGGTTGAAAACCCCTGATTTATACATTCGGTTCGTTCATCATCATCATCGTCGTTGTCGCTCTGTAGTCCAACGTAGATCCACTCGACCGATACTCAGTAGGGGTGTGGCGATTCCATATTGATAACATGGCGTTAAGAATTGCAATATATTGGCATATCTAATGCTCTGCTCCTCCACTAGGTGTCAGCAGAGAGACGCCTTCGGGTGTGTGTGAGTGTATGTGTGTTTGACCTTTTATTTTAATGCGTTAGCGATTTTAAAACATCGTTGTACGGTCAGTCCTGAGAGAGACAGTTTGTGTCGTTCGTTCATCTGTCTGTGGTTTATTTTACTTTACAGATGTCATTGTGTTTTTTTATCCGATTCCCAACAATCCCACTGTCATCCTGTCCTGCTAGCGACCGTTAGCCTCCTGTTATTGACACAACAGTGGTTTTAAAACCTTTTTCACAGCCCACTATTTATTCTGCAATTTAGCCAGGGTGATGTTTAGTTTAGTCTCTCGGAACCAAAACTTTCCAAGTTTGTTTCCACAATTTAGCAGAGATAAACGTTGGTTAAAATGTGTAGGCTCTTGAAAATTACAATAAGTAATTCAGATGTTTAAATATAAATTTAACTCTTCTTTCATAAAATGAAAGGCGGTCCATATCACATCTGGCACTGCATTGAGAGCAGAAAACAACATCATTTGCCGAACATGAAATAAAGTTTGTTTTAATCATGAATTATATCTGATGAAACTCAAGGAATGAGTCAGATTAATTCAGTCAGCGACAATAGGAGTTATTATATCACGCTTTGTTTGAGGTTGTGTGTGTGTGTGTGTGTGTGTGTGTGTGTGTGTGTGTGTGTGTGTGTGTGTGTGTGTGTGTGTGTGTGTGTGTGTGTGTGTGTGTGTGTGTGTGTGTGTAAAACTGTCATTACTCAGAACGTAACTTTTACTAAACAACAACAATCCTTATTTATTTTCTCACCATTACGTTAGTAATGGAGTAAAAAGTGACAGTTTGTTCCTCATATTTACTCCTGTTCTGTGATGTTTTACTGGGTTTAACCTGTTAATTTACTCTACTGTCGTTTTCATGTTCAAACATTTGACACAACAGAGCGAGAGTTTGGTGTTTTTAACCGGGAAAAAGAATCGTCAAGTCGCTTCGTCGTGCCGTCTGAACGTTCTGCGTGGGACAGGTTTTCTGCACTGGATAAAATGATGGCCGCAGCGACACTCAACACTCTGCGTCAATAACAGGCGTATGTTCGGAGCGCTCAGTTTCTGACCCCTCAATGTCGCAACTCTTCTACTATGTGGCCATGCGCAGCTCATGTTATTGACAGAGAGAGTTGTTGCATTCCGTCGTTTCGTCTAGTTCATAAAACAGGTCCAGTGCAAAACGTAAGATGGTCTTAGTGGCGACTGTTAGTTTGTGTACTTGGCGTGGTTAGGGTGAAGTCGAGGCGACAGCGGGTAGCTCTTGTATAATTTGTACAGCTTCGTTAGTGAATGGATAAAATAAAATAAAAAAACAATAAAAAAAACAATGTTGTATGTTCACATTAAATGACGTCAGTTAATTGACCTGGTATTGATTACTACTGAAACCCCATAGATGAGATTAATAATAATAATAATAGTAATAATAATAAGCTTGCCTGTGTTGCTCCACCTCCAGTAGAGGGCGCTGTCTCTCTCTCTCTCCCCTCATTGCGTCTGTGAACGCCACAGAGAGTACCAGCATCCGTAGCGTTCACTTTAGAACGGCCAGTCCTACACTGTAGCTCAGTGGTCCCAGGGACCACCCAGGGACCGCCAACCAACCGCATGGAAGCCCCAAAGGTCCCCTGGGGGTCCCTGGACCCCTGGTTGAAACCCACTGCTGTAGATATTAATCCACTCACGTTTGTATGTAAAAAAAAAAAATAAGGCCCTACTCAAACTAATGTTGAGATATACAGTACATAGAAACACCAACGGTTATGGATATTTTAATTGCTGCATTATTACTATGATTACTATGATTATTAATTGCCTTTTACAATGCTGTGGTTTTGGATGTAATTATGATGTATTTTTTATTTATAATGATAACGTGACAGAACCCCTTTGGATCAACGGGTCATTGGTCGCCGTCGTTGTACATTTTCGGAAATGCTGAAGACCGACTTGTCTGCAATCTAAAAGAAAACGAAACAAAATTGTAATAAATTCAAAAACCTGCAAGTTTAAATGTCATATCTCTAGTTTTGTCTTTGCGACAGAACTAGCCGCCGTAGTTAAGCTCTGAGCATCGTATTCTGGTTGTGACGAGAGCTTGTGTTTCGGCTGATGGCTGCTATTCTGCAACGTTGTGTTGTAGCCAGGTATGGTGTAAGCCTTCTCATTGGCTGTATGTTACTGTACCCCCATGCTTTGTTCAGCATGAGTTGAATCTCTTGATGGCTGTTTTTTTTTTTAATTATTATGGATAATTATTTGTTAGGCCCAGGGCAAGGTCTGGTGGTGCAGGCTTTTGGCCTACACACAAGGCCCCAGACCTGATTGGCTGCCATGCAGCCAATGAGAAGATTTACACCATACCTGGCTACACCACAGCGATGAAGAATAGCAGCCAATGTTTGAGCCGTGCGACGGATCGGAAACAGGCTGTAGTGAACTGTAGTGAACTGATCCATAAACTGATCCATAAATGTTTTTGCCTTTACTATTTTGAAACAAACATTTTAGAATAGTTACACTTGCTGATCTATAATTCATTCTAGTAGATCTGTAAAAAAAGGCTTTTCAAAATGGTTTAAAAAAAGGCGAATCAGTTTATGGATTTGAAGTGTTTGTCTCCATCAGACAGATCCTCTGGATGCCACAAGTCGTCAAAATGCGTTTTGTGTAAATTGTAAACTTGCAAAACTGTAAACCAGGAAATAATGATGATTAATAAAGATCAAACTAATGAATGGTGTAATAAAATAAACAATGACCCATGAACACTCTGACGATGTCCTTGTTGGATTTATTTAGACAGAGAACAAAAAGAATAAAAAGACTTTTCATATCTGGTTTGATTAGTGAACCAACATCACTGACTTTGAGTTCCAATTCGTTGTTATTATTAATAATATTAATGTAGTAAATATTTGCTCAAAAGCTGTTGTTAATTAATCATTTTCATTCATTTTTCTGAAGTACACACACACACACGCACACACGCACGCACACACACACACACACACACACACACACACACACACACTGACCAACTTGTGTGGGTGACGACTAAATTAATCATTTAATAATTTATTCATGAATTAATAACACCCCTTCTGTGTCAGATGGCAGTGGCTCAGCGATCAGGTGCATGGTTCGAATCCGGTCTCCCCCATGGTTAGTGCCAAAGTGTCCCTGAGCAAGGCACTGAACCCCTGACTGCTGCTGGTGTGGGATTTAAACCCCTAAAGCTCTGCCTCTGCCCCCATTGTCCACATTGTACACAACGGCCTTTTATTTATAGAGTTTTATATATATATATATATATATATATATATATATATATATATATATATATATATATATATATATATATATATATATATATATATATATATATATATATATATATATACCTGCATCACATCGATCTACATGAAATGTTACATGTACCGGGACACAAAAATTAACCTTTGACCTGTATTTTTCATTTGAGCTTTTTATAGCGCCACCTGGAGGCTTATTTTTGAGAAACATTTTTTATAAGGCTGTTAGCATTAACTAGTTAATCGCGAGTTAACTCAGCCGTGAGTTAACTCGATTAATTTTTTTAGTGCGAGATTAACTCACAGTAAAACCAAAGGCCAAGTGGGTCTATTTGGTTCAATTTCGCCAAATGCAGGTGAATAATTGTTAAATATCTGCATCAGTTAAGTCTACACAATTAGAGAATGTAGAAAACTTTCTACAAAATGTGCATGTTCGCTCCTAATGATACCAACATCATTTAAGGTATATTTAGAAATCATAAAAATATGCGATTAATCAAAGATTAACTATGGGCAATCATGCGATTAATCGCGATTAAATTTTTTAATCGATTGACAGCTCTAATTTTTTCATATTACTCTTCCAGATTCTGTACGTAAATCCCACAATTCGTCACACAGTATCTCTACAGTCACATGACCAATCTGTAAGTAAGTAAGTAAGTAGCCTTGCCAGGCCATGATGTCAGGAGGCCCGGCTGAGCCATTGAGGCCCATATAGGTCAGGAGCCTATCTCCTGTTTCTGTAGCGTGAGGCAGCTTGATGTACAAGTACACCCCCTGGACATGATGTACAAGTACACCCCCTGGACATGACGCTAGTATATCGCAGGGACTTACCCCCAATCCAACCCTTGATGCTGAGTGCCAAGCAGGGAGGCATTGGGTCCCATTTTTTAGAGTCTTTGGTATGACCCGGCCGGGAATCGAACCCCGACCTCCCAGTCTCAGGGGGGACACTCTAACCACAAGGCCACTGAGCTGGTATGGTACAATTATAGCCAATTATATCCTAATTGGCTATAATTTGCTTTCAAAGTTTGTAAGATTAGCCTGTTTATAACTATGTTATAAACAGTGTTTATAACTGTGTTATAAACAGGCTAATGTTCATCATTTGAACTCAGCAGGCAAATAGCCTGAGAAAATATCCCACACTTCACCATAATGTTATAGCGCCACCAACTCACATGTTTTTTTTTTTTTTTGGGGGGGGGGGGGGGGGGGGGAATCTATCAAATCATCCAAATGCCAAAGTCATTAGAAGAAATGTCTTCCTTTTAACATTGTCCTGTTATAGCGCCACCAGGAGGCCACAACCTGACCTGGCCTGGTGGAGACCTGTGCCCAGAAGGACACTGTTTCTAGTTACATGTCATTTGTAAAGTCTGTGAAAACTGTAATTAATTCATAAACATTAACGGTTCCATCCAGGGTTATGAAGCTGTGAAAAACAGCAGACAGCTTGTAGATCTGATATTTTCACTGTAGCTTGAGTCCAGGACCAATGACTAATTTATATTTGTTTATATCTGCTAAAGGGGTGTGTGTGTGTGTGTGTGTGTGTGTGTGTGTGTGTGTGTGTGTGTGTGTGTGTGTGTGTGTGTGTGTGTGTGTGTGTGTGTGTGTGTGTGTGTGTGTGTGTGTGTGCGCGTGCGCGTGCGCGTGCGTGTGTGTGTGTGTGTGTGTGTGTGTGTGTGTGTGTGTGCCTACTCTCTCTCCCTCTGTTTCTTCCTTAGTTTAGTTTATTTAGGACTTTAAAGATATTTAGATCTTAGAGACTACATTTATATCAGAGTATTATGTCCAGGGCCGGATTTAGCCAGCCCTACTAGGGTGGGCTGGAAGTATGGCAGAGTGGGTAACTCCATGACACCAGGGCCCACTATTTATTCAGCATTTGAGCCACAGAGGACCACTATTTGAGGATATTTTATCCCCACAGACCCCAAAACTAAAGATTTATTTTGCTTTTGTCCACAATTCCAGGCTGGATTTGGGGAAACCAAACAGTCCAACATACAGATCAAAATGACCATTAATCTTCTACATTCTCTAGTTGTTTGCGGGTCCATTCGGTTTCATGTTTACGCTCTCAAAGAGTTACATCTGGCTAACCAACTTTCCATGATTTAGCCTGGGGACCACCTGGAACTCTCTCAAGGACCACTGGTTGAAAACCACTGATATTACCTTTCATTGGGTGGGCTGGATGTCTTTTGGGTGGGTTCTGCCCACCCCTGCCCCCCTCTAGATCCGGCCCTGATTATGTCAATACAAGTATTTACTTTCAGGGTGTGAATGGAGAAGTTTAACCTCAGGCTACTGATAAACAGAGGAGTGGTGGATAGTCGTTACACAGAATGATTTTATTGAGTCTTACAGTAAAATGCACTTTA
>CM076967.1:57947668-57950168 GCA_039105355.1 Benthosema pterotum
TAATCTAATTCCACAATAGCATTATAATTTTCCATATATCCGCAAGTTATTTGTGACAAAAATGAAATTGAAATGCAATAATTCAATTTGAATTTGAATTTTCATATCATGTATGGGCATTCCATGACAATATTAAAATTTAAATGGAAAAGCTGTTTCACATTTCATTTTGAAAGACTTAAACTGATATACAGAGGACTTTATTGAAATGCAATAAGAAAAACAGCATTTCATTTACATTTCCGTGTCACCAAGCTCTTTTTTGGACAATTTTCAAATGAAAATGTAATTTTCCATCAACTTGCAAATTAAAATGGCAATGGCATTTAACATTTCATTTGCAAAGACTTAAATTGATCTACAGAGGACATTATTGAAATGCAATAATAAAAACAGCTGCCCCAGGCAATTGCATTTACATTTCAGTGTCTCCACGCTCTTTTTTGGACAATATGTAAATTATAGTGCATTTTCTAACAACTTGAAAGTTTAAATGACAATGGCATAAAACATTTCATTTGCAAAGTTTTCATACTGCAGCAGGTAGGACGATATGAAAATGCAAAAGGAGAAACAGCGCCCCCCAGTCTATTCTGTTTTCATTTACATATTGCAACGCAACAAAGAGGACACTTTGAAATTGAAAATGCAATGTCAGTTCTCTTATCAAGGCGGGCCTTCACTTATGACGTCACTTCCCCAGAGAAGCCCTTGAGGTCTTACAGTGGCAAAATTCTAGATAGACAGCAAGACAGTCAGCTTACTTTTTCTTTTTTCCAATTTCCATCATGATCATCATCTCCTCCTTCCTCCCGCAGCATCGGAGAGGATTTTAAATGTCTTGATCGTGTTGCTGGCACTGTAGGCTTATAGTCGCCATCTGAACCACAACCACACGTTTATGCTGTGCTACTGAACACGTGTGCCGTTGTCTGGACTGAACGGCTTGGAACGGCCTGGAGCGGAGGATAATTCTCGCTCCAGAGCGCGCTCCGACCCATTTGAAAACGCGCTCAGCGCTCACTTAAAAATCCACGCGCTCCGATCACCGCTCCGCTCACGATCTCTGGTTCACACACTTTAATGGCTGCTCCTGAGCTTCGCACACACCGTCACAGTACAACTTTCCACATGTCCTGCACTTACTTTTTCCTCTGCATACTGCGGCTACATGTCCGTACTCTTGGCAGCAGAAGCAACGTAATTCTGTTTGCTCAAACGGTCTAACACTGTAACTGATGTATTCCACACAGACCCTTTCTGGCAACGTGTCTTCGAATGACAAACAGACAGATTTGCTATCCTCCTTCCTCCCTTCCCGGCTTCGTTTTATTCTCCTAGCTTCCCAAACTCCCTCAATCTGAAGGAACACCTCACTGTCTAGTCTGGAGGACCACTGGTGGTCCCAGGATCATTGGTTGGGAACCTGTACTACATCTACCAGAAAATTAAGATATTTCACTTTCAAGATTAATTTAGGTCATTTTGTCAAATAAGGCCCATGTAAACACCCCAGGTGTTTTTTATGTTGCTTGAGTCAATGAGTTTTTATTTATTTGATTTGAAGGGGAGAGGGCAGCTGAAAAGCTTAAAAACTGTGCCTGGGGTGCTCACAAAAGCCTAAGCAGATGTTAAAATAACCAAACCTTTTTTGGAAGTGAAATATCCCTTTAATTAATTAATGGGGAAAAAATGAAACCCCATTTCCACGCACATGGATTCGACCCTCGGCCTGGTACCCTCGCCAAAATATGGCCCTTAGGGAAAATTAATTTGCGAACCCTGCCTTAATCCCTCTGCCTTCATTCCAACCACAAGTTCTTCCTTTTCTCTGTCATCACTTCCTGAGCAAATGTCACTTCGCCTACGTTTTCTTTCAAATCTTTCTCTCTCTCTTGTCGTGCCCCTCTCCGGTTCAGTTGGCCTGACATCAATCTCTAGCTCATCGTCGGTGGATACAGTCGGACAATAATACGGACTGGAGGATCTCGCTGGCGTTGCCTGGGGACTGCTGGGTTTGTACTCCGGGCTGATTTCCCTCGGCGGTGACCTGAGAGAGGGTTTGTACCCCTCCTCGTCCACCACCCCCGTACGCCTTCTTCCCCTTCTCCCCTTTCGTCCACCTGGGCCCTCTGCCATCTCGTCCCCAGAACAACTTGAACTCGTACCTGGTGGTTCTCTGTGTTCATCACCTAAGCATCATCATCCTCCCCTCTGCGTCTCCGTGGGGAGACAGCGATCCGCTAAAGTTTCTTGTACTGAGTCCTATCTGTGCCTTAACACGCATGCGCACCCCTGAACAACAATAAACAAACATGGCGGCACCCAGCGTTTGCATTCATTGCATTAATGCTGTAGAAAATAGTTCATGTTAGTGCGTTTCCAACAACATTTATTGCTTCTATCTATGCTTCTCTATACCAACACCAACACCGTTTGTAACAAGTGTCTGTTCTTGTTTACATGTGGCAGCAGCAGTGTTGCCAGAATGTGAGAGAGA